>JAODAL010011986.1:0-97416 GCA_025379985.1 Phyllomedusa bahiana
GGCCCTATTTTGTCACCACAGCACAAAAACAACGTTTAATTTAACCCCCGGGATGAAAATTTGCGCAAAAAATTGACACCAGAAACACTAGCTTTGTAGCTGTTACAATTGCTTTTTTTTTCTACTTACACAAAAAGGAAAAAATTGAAATTAACCTTCGTTTGAATTATCTACGGAAAATTTTTTTTTTTTGGCGGTAAAAAAGAGGGTTTTTTGAGCACAACACACGAACAACGCTTAATTAACCCCGGGATGAAAAGGGCAAAAAAATTTTGACCCCGGAAACTACTAGCTTTTAGCGTGTTACAATTGCGTGTTTTCTACGCTACACAACAAGAGAAAAAATTGAATAACCTTCCTTGGAAATTTATGCTACAGAAAATTGATTTTTTGGGGGTGAAAAAGAATCATTTTGTCACCACAGCAAAAAAACAAGCTTAATTTAAACCCCGGATTAAATTGCGCAAAAAATTGAGCAGCCAAAACACTACTTTGTACGTGTTAAAATTTGCGTTTTTTCTACGCTACACAACAAGAAAAAAAATTGTAATTAACCCTTTCGCTTGTAAATTTATCTAAAAAAAAATTTTTATTTTTTTGGTGGTGAAAAAAACGTCTTTTTTTGTCAACACAGAAAAAAAAACAACCAAATTTAAACCCCCGGGATGAAAATTTGCGCAAAAGAATTGAGCAGCCGGGAAACTACACTTTGTACGTGTTACAATGCGTGTTTCTACGTTAAAACAAGAAAAAAATTAATTTAACCCTTTTCCTTGTGAATTATGCACAAAAATTTTTTTTTGGGGGGTAAAAAACGGTTTTCTTGGAGTCCAACAGCAGCAGAACAACGCTTAAATTAACCCCGGGATGTAAATTGCGCAATAGAATTGAGCACCGAAACTACACTTGTACGTGTTACAATTTGCGTGTTTTCTACCTACACAAAAAGAAAAAAAATTGAAATTTAACCTTCGTTTTGTGAATTATGCACGAAAATTTTTTTTTTTGGTGGAAAAAGACGGTTACTTAGCACAACCACAAACAACCTTTTTTAAAACCCCGGGATGAAATTGCGCAAAAAAATTTGAGCAGTCAAAAACTACTATTTTGAGGTGTTAAATTGCTGTTTTCCGCTACACAACAAGAAAAAAATTTTAATTAACCTTCGCTTGTAAATTTATGCTACAAAAATTGTTTTTTTTGGGCGGTGAAAAAGACGGCCTTTTTTGTCACCACAGCAAAAAACAACGTTTAATTTAAACCCCCCGGGATGTAAATTGCCAAAAAAATTGAGCACCCAAAAATGAAGTGGTATTTGTATTATAAAAACGCTGTTTCTTTAAATGAATACAACTGGAACTGGCTTAAATGCCCCTTGGATATTCAATGTGCTTTGAGCAGATAGCATTAAAATGTATATGCAGCTGCAGTGGACGCACACTGGACTTCAGATCCAATACACCAAAAAATCAGAAATAGAACATAAAGAGAAGCAGTCTCTGAGACAAGCTGAGACACCCCACAAAAATCGCTGTATAAAAATCAGTTCTTCAGTAACAATCAGCCGCGGCAGCACCTTCCCTGATCAGTACAGTGAGAGCGGTATGAGCTCCCAGCGTCACGCTCGGACTTATATAGTGCGGTGACGTCACAGAATCCCGCCGGTCTCTGATTGGCTTCATCTCTGCACATGTCATGCAGGCTATGCCCTTCTTCCTCCCAGAGTGCTTTGCTCCATGTAGCGCCATGTGCTCGCAGCCATTTTATCAATCAAAAGCACACTTCGTTCACCCGAAGTACCCCAAACTTCGACTTCGTTCAGAACCGAAGTTTTACTGAAATTCTAAACGAATTCCACTTCGTTAGAATCGATTCGGCCTTCTCTACCAGTAAAGTATTCGGTGTGTACTGCCACAGCTATTAGCTATACTAATCAATCCACTAATAAAGAGGTTGTTTTGTCTCACATCACTGACTCCAGCTACGCATGTCAATAAACTGACCATCAACTAACTGCAATAAAGTCCATAAAGATCATTGTGATGAGTTTTAAACCATCTGATGTGAGTCTATATGACTCCTTAATAGAGATAAGCGAGCAGTAAAAAGTTCTAGTTCGATTAGAACCTAGAACTTTAGTGTGTTCGGTTCGAGCTTCTAGTCGAACTAGAACTTGAACCCCATTACAGTCAATGAGAGAAGATGTTCTGGTTAATTTGTATACCTATACAGGTGAGGAGAAGCTGTAATTACCATCCATAACAGTAAGCTGGATACGTGGAACAACTTAGTGAAGAAAATTTGGCTCTAAGGGCATGTCCCCACGGCATGGGTTTTCGGCCGTTTTTTCAGCCAGTTTGCAGTTTTTCAGACCGCCTGAAAAATTGGCCGAAAATGAGCACAATTGTGCTCTATGGAAAACCCGTGCAGCAGTCCCCACTGCACGGGTTTTCCGCCCAGCGGATTTGCCGCCCACAGTTCGCTCAAAAAACATTGAGCAAGCACCATCTTCCATTCGAAAACCGGAGGGACTCTGTGCTTTTCACTGGGAGGGGGGAGGGCTCTTCTCCGCTCATCGCTGAGAAAAGCACTCCCACCCGTGGCCGTGGGGACGGGCGCAAAGCAGGACAAATACCGGCTGGCAAACCGGCCGGTATTTGTCCTGTGCCGTGTGAACGCGCCCTAAGAGTGACAGAAAATATTGAGAGGTCAAAATACTTAAATTACTGAAAAGATGAGGACAGCTTGCAAGCAAGGGCGTAGCTAAAGGAGGAGCAGCAGTAGCAGCTGCTATGGGGTCCTGCATCCTGCGGGGGCCCAAAAGCCATTTTGACTTATACGAGATTTGAAGATGGTGTGTTATACAATTACTGAACCCCCAAAATTGCAAAAAACTTTACTTTTGGGCATGAGTATGATTTAGCAAATCCAACCACTCTGTATAATATATACCCATGTATATGAGAGTTAGGCGTTATGTGAGCCTGTAAATGTCATCAAATAAAAGCTTCTGGGTGTGGAAAAGATGCAGCCAGCAATACCAAACTCCCTAACTATTGATGTCTATGGAGAGGAAAATGCTATCAAACTAACTAAGAGCAGTCTGTACAGTACAGAAAGTGAGCTGAAAATGACGTTCACAAGGCAATACAGTCAAATATAAAGAACATGGTCATGTGATTTTAGCAGTCAATGAGAGCACTAAAGCTTGGCAATGACATTTTTGACACTTCTCTGTGCTCTACACTGATTGGAAAAATCACAGAAGCCAAAATAACCCATTCTAAAATATAACTTTAACTTCATCTCTATTAAAAACTATCAAATATACAAAAACACAACATGAAATGAAATGATGCTGGAGTGTTCAAAGTATCCAGAAGGCACAAACATATACCAATTAGAGATGGGCAAATCGATTCTAATGAAGTGGAATTCGTTTAGAATTTCAGGAAAACTTCGATTCTGAACGAAGTCGAAGTTTGGGGTGATTCGCGGTAATGACGCGTGTTTTTAATTGATGAAATGGCTGCAAGCACATAGCGTTACATGGGGCAAAGAAGTCTGGGAGGAAGAAAGAAGTAACCTAAATGACATGTGCAGAGATGAAGCCAATCAGAGACCGGCGGGATTCTGTGACATCACCGCACTATATAAGTCCGGACGCGACGCTGGCAGTTCCCATTCCTATCTCTGTGTTGAGTTGTAGCTGCTGCAGCTCCTGTAGCTGAGTTCTCACACAAAAGAAAGAACTTTTATACAGCGATCTTTGGGGGGTGTCACAGCTTTTCTTAGAGACTGCTTCTCTTACGTTCTAATTTTGATTTTGTGAGGTATTGGAATTGAAGTCCAGTGTGCGTCCAATTCAGCTGCATATACATTTTAATGCTATCTGCTCAGTTCTGGAGCATACTGAACATCCAAGGGTTATCTAAGCCTGTTTTTGCTGTTGTATTCAGTTAAAGAAACAGCGTTTTTTCAATCCAAATACCAGTTAATTTTTGGCTGCTCATTTCTTTTGCGCAATTTATATCCAAGGGCTACTTAAGCGTGTTTGTGCTATTGTAGTCAGTAAAAGAAAGTTTTTTTTTTTAAACGCCAAAGAAGAAATTTTGCCTGTAGCATAATTCATATCCGAATGTTAATTAAGCATTTTTCTGCTGTTGTAGTCAGTAAAATACACGTCGTTTTAACACGCCACATAGCTGTTAATTTTTGGCAGCTCATTTCTTTTGCGCAATTTAGATCCAAGGGTTAATTAAGCGTTTTTCTGCTGTTGTAGTCAGTAAAAGAAACAGTGTTTTTCAATGCCAAAGAAGAAATTTTGCCTGTAGCATAATTTATATCCGAAGGTTAAGTAAGCATTTTTCTGCTGTTGTAGTCAGTAAAATACACGTCGTTTTAACACGCCACATAGCTGTTAATTTTTGCCAGCTCATTTCTTTTGCGCAATTTAGATCCAAGGGTTAACTAAGTGATTTTCTGCTGTTGTAGTCAGTAAAAGAAATGGTGTTTTTCAATGCCAAAGAAGAAATTTTGCCTGTAGCATAATTCATATCCGAATGTTAATTAAGCGTTTTTCTGCTGTTGTAGTCAGTAAAATACACATCGTTTTAACACACCATATAGCTGTTAATTTTTGGCAGCTCATTTCTTTTGCGCAATTTATTTCCAAGGGTTAATTAAGCGTTTTTCTTCTGTTGTAGTCAGTAAAAGAAACAGTGTTTTTCAATGCCAAATAAGACATTTTGCCTGTAGCCTAATTCATATCCAAAGGTTAATTACGCGTTTTTCTGCTGTTGTGGTCAGTAAAATACATGTCAGTAAAATACATGCCACATAGCTGTTAATTTTTGGCAGCTAATTTCTATTGCGCAATTTATATCCAAGGATTAATTAAGTGTGTTTCTGCTGTTGTAGTCAGTAAAAGAAAGTTTTTTTTTTAAACGCCAAAGAAGAAATTTTGCCTGTAGCATAATTCATATCCGAAGGTTAATTAAGCCTGTTTGTGATTTTATATTCAGTAAAATACACAGTGTTTTTAAACAGCACATACAAGTAAATTTTTCCTGGCCATTTGTGGAGCGCAATTTATATCCAAGGGATACCCAAGCTTGTTAGTGGGTTCATTTGGAGTCAAAAACAGGGTATGTATCATATACAGATATCTTCATTAAACCGAGTCTGTACATTTTTGAACAAATATTATGTCAGACAGAGAGGTGGCAGGCTCTTCACATGCGAGTGGCAGTGACACAAACATTCCTGGAGCAGTCATAGGTCACAGCACAGTAAATGGAAGTCGACTCGGTGAGGCCAGAACTGCCGGTGTCATGTAGCGGCCATGTGTTGATCAGCAACCCAAAGGTTCTTGATTGGTTGAGTAGGTCATCAACTTCATCCCAGATGACATCTGACTGCCCTACCCAACAGTGGGTGGGTTTGTCAGATACAACTCTTAGTTGGCATGGCCCGGGAACAGGTCAGCACCCCTAACCTGTCCTCAACCCGCCTCTGTCCCATTCAGGTCCCTCAGCCAGAGAACTAGTATGTGGTCTGGGCTCAGCGCCACTATACAGCGAGGACGAACAATTTGAAGACAGTCAGCAGCTACTTGGCAATGAAGAGGTGGGGCAGATATCCCCTGCTTCTTGCAGTATTGATGTGGAGAGTGGCATGGGAGGTTTTTTGTCGCGCGGTCAGCCTCTGCATACCAAGACCGTTGAGGAGGACCGCAGTGACGATCAGACACTCATGAAGTATAAACATGGTGGTTTGAATCCATTTTCTGCTTTACACCAGTTTGTTCAAATGCACCGTATGGAACTTGAACTGAAGGAGACCACAACTATAGGGAATGTTTTAGGTGCTTATTTTGCATTCTGTGCCATTGTTGATGGAATTCAGTACAAAACTGGAATGGGACAGAACAAAAAAGAAGCAAAAGCGAATGCTGCAAAACTGGCTTTGTATGAACTTCTTCAATATGAAGAATGTGAATCGTATGTCCAACTTACAGAAACTAAAAGCACAAGTCCTTCTCGAGGCCCTCCCCTGCTACCGGTGAAACAAATTACATCCACACAGATTTAAAGTGGTTTAAGAAAGCAAGTTGATAAACGTTCATTTCTTCATGAAAAGCTAACACAGGTGATAAAGGAAAAGTTTGCTGAACTATTATCCAGGTGTCCAGATTTTGAAAGCAGTGGAAATCCTTTAGCTGCATTTGTAATGGAAAAGACTCCTCACACAACCGCCTCCAAGACTATAAAATAAATACTAATAATAATTTTTAGAGCCTTTAGATATCGCTCTGCTCTACACTGATGAGGGGCAAAACCCCGAAACGCGTATGTAGATGAGCAATATTGGCTTGACAATTATTCCTTTTTGCTTCTCAAAGATTCAGTGAATCAGAAGTAAATTGAGGATTTGTTACAACCTATAGAGGGCGCAGTGAGCTTTCCAGCTCCTTTCCCATAATGCCTTGTGATATGCAGATGCTGAGTAGTGGGCTAAAAGGCAAAACAAAACACTACACACCTTAACTGGTGCTCTCCATAAGGAGAGATGTTCCCCTCCTCATACCCACTCATTGCCTCCCACCAGTCAAGCCAATATCGCTCTGCTCTACACTGATGAGGGGCAAACCCCGAAACGCGTATGTAGATGAGCAATATTGGCTTGACAATTATTCCTTTTTGCTTCTCAAAGATTCAGTGAATCAGAAGTAAATTGAGGATTTGTTACAACCTATAGAGGGCGCAGTGAGCTTTCCAGCTCCTTTCCCATAATGCCTTATGATAGAGCCTTTAGAGAAAGAGTTTCCTTCAGCCTCATCTGTCATATCCGTGTACCGTACCTCTTGCCTCCGTCCCTTGACCACGATCCTTGCCGGCTGTCCGGACCTTACACTTATCCCTGACTCCAAGTTTGCCATACGATTTTGTACCTCGCTACACCTTGGCTGCCACCGCAAGCAATTCACGTCAGCGATAGCGACCTGGTAGACTCCCATCGCAGCAAGTCCATCCCGCTTTGCGACGGGCTCTGGTGATAACCGGGACCTACTTAGACCCTGCTCCATGGCGTGGCTATTGCCATCGCTTGCGGTGGTCCAGTGGATCCACTAACGCTGTCCATGACAACATGAAGCAGTGGAATGTTATTCATCCCGTAGTCCTGGCGACTGACAAATAACGCATGTCCACATGAAAGGGCCTGAGCAAATGGCAGGTATTACGCATGAGCTGCCACTGGCCGACATTAAATGTTGGGGGAGGCCGGTCTGCCGCTGCAGCTTAAGTAGGGTGTGCTTGGCGGTGTAAGAACGGCTGAAGCGCATACAAAGTTTCCTGGCCATTTTTAGAATGTCTTGCAGATGGGTGTAAGACTGGAACAACCAGATTGAACATGTAAGTCATGTAGGGAGCATGGCTCAGCCCTCCTCCTACGCAGCGCGGACACCATGTCCTTTTCATCGTCAAATGGTTCTAATTTTTAGTTGTCCCGGAGAAAGCCACAAATCGATGACAACTTGCATGACCCGGAGAATTTCCTCCTGTTTGTGACTTTGTTCTCACAGGGGAATACTCCTGTCCAAATGGATCATCAAAAATTGTTAATGGCCTTTCTCTGTTCATCAATTTTCCCTCTGTTCATAAATTTACCCCTGTTAATATATTTATTCCTGTTCATCAGTTTCCCCCTGTTCAATAATTTCCCCGTTAATATATGTATTCCTGTTCATCAATTTCCCCCTGTTCATCAATTTTACCCTGTTAATATATTTATTCCTGTTCATCAATTTCCCCCTGTTCATCAGTTCCTGTCTGCCCGTGTACCCAACCTTTCAGCTACGTTACCTGACCTCGAATCTCCGCCACCTGTCCTGACCTGTTGGCCTAAACTTCGACTACGAGTTTCGTTTTACGATTCGGTACCTGGCTGCGCCTCGGCTGCCACCATAAGCTAGTCGCGCCAGGGATAGCGACCTCATATGATTCCCGCCGCAGAAAGTCCATCCTGCCTTGCAGTGGGCTCTGGTGAAAACCGGGACCACTTGCGGTGGTCCAGAGGAGCCACTACCCGTGTTGTTACAATGGCAGAAGTGAATGCCAAGTTTCCTGGCCAGTTCTTTGAATGGTGCAGAGTCCACCACTGAAAACGGAGGGACTGCAGTACCACCAACTTGGATAGGAGCACGGTCAGCTTCTGCACTTAGGGATGGCTAGACGCATACTGCTGTCTCTTGTCAATCGTCTCGGTGAACGACTGCTGGCACCATTAACATTACACAGGGGTGTACTCCTGTCCGCTTGGATCATCATTAAACCATTAATAGCCTTTCTCTGTTCATAGAGTCATTCCAACATATGGAGGCTGGAATTCCACCGTTTGGAAATGTCACATATAAGCCTATGTTGGGGGAGGCCGGACTGCCGCTGCAGCTTAAGGAGGGTGTGTTTGGTGGTGTAAAAATGGCTGAAGTGCATGCAAAGTTTCCTGGTCCTTTTAGAATGTTTTGCAGATGGGTGTAAGACTTGAACAATCTGATTGAGCATTTCCTCCCGTGTGTGACTTCGTTCGCCCAGGGTAATCATCCTGTCCACTTAGATCATCAAAAATTGTTAATGGCCTTTCTCTGTTCAATAATTTCCCCCTGTTAATATATTTATTCCTTTTCATAAATTTCCCCCCTGTTCATAAATTCCCCCCTGTTAATATATTTATTCCTATTCATCAATTACCCCCTGTTTAATAATTTCCCCCTGTTAATATACACTCACCGGCCACTTTATTAGGTACACCATGCTAGTAACGGGTTGGACCCCCTTTTGCCTTCAGAACTGCCTCAATTCTTCGTGGCATAGATTCCACAAGGTGTTGCAACGATGCTCAATTGGTACCAAGGGGCCCAAAGAGTGCCAAGAAAATATTCCCCACACCATGACACCACCACCACCAGCCTGAACCGTTGATACAAGGCAGGATGGATCCATGCTTTCATGTTGTTGACGCCAAATTCTGACCCTACCATCCGAATGTCGCAGCAGAAATCGAGACTCATCAGACCAGGCAACGTTTTTCCAATCTTCTACTGTCCAATTTCGATGAGCTTGGGCAAATTGGAGCCTCAGTTTCCTGTTCTTAGCTGAAAGGAGTGGGACCCGGTGTGGTCTTCTGCTGCTGTAGCCCATCTGCCTCAAAGTTCGCCGTGCGTTCAGAGATGCTCTTCTGCCTACCTTGGTTGTAACGGGTGGCTATTTGAGTCACTGTTGCCTTTCTATCAGCTCGAACCAGTCTACCCATTCTCCTTTGACCTCTGGCATCAACAAGGCATTTCCGCCCACAGGACTGCCGCTCACTGGATGTTTTTTCTTTTTCGGACCATTCTCTGTAAACCCTAGAGATGGTTGTGCGTGAAAATCCCAGGAGATCAGCAGTTTCTGAAATACTCAGACCAGCCCTTCTGGCACCAACAACCATGCCACGTTCCAAGGCACTCAAATCACCTTTCTTCCCCATACTGATGCTCGGTTTGAACTGCAGGAGATTGTCTTGACCATGTCTACATGCCTAAATGCACTGAGTTGCCGCCATGTGATTGACTGATTAGAAATTAAGTGTTAACGAGCAGTTGGACAGGTGTACCTAATAAAGTGGCCGGTGAGTGTATTTATTCCTGTTCATAAATTTCCCCCTGTTCATAAATTCCCTCCTGTTAATATATTTATTCCTGTTCACCAATTTCCCCCTCTTCATCAGTTCCTGTCTGCCCGTGTACCCGACCATTCTGCTACATTACCTGACCTCGAATCTCCGCCGCCTGCCCTGACCTGTTGGCCTGAACTTTGACTACGAGTTTCATCTTACGATTCGGTACCTGGCTGCGCCTCGACTGCCACTACAAGCTAGTGGGGAGAAGAAGGAGGATTTGGACGACAGACAATCTGGGATCTTGGACAGTAGAGAGTTAATGTCTGGGCCAGAGATGTAAAGTTGGGTGTCATCAGCATACTGGTGGTTTTGAAAGCCATGTGATGTTATGAGCTGACCCAGACCAACAGTGTACAAGGGCTTCATCATTATCATTGGGAGAAGAGAGCAACAGCTTGTGTGTCAAGCAGTGGCGCAGCCCTTAAGTCGGGAATGTGGCGGGGAGTCAGCAGGGTGGCAGCAGTGCGAGGTTGGGAGCCAAACGGCCACGATTTAGACCACCCACTTTGCAGGTCCCAGAAATTAGCGGCACAGGGGCTCACCGGGTCAGGGGTGGTAACAGTCAGTCAGTGCAGCGCTTTGGTGGTAAAATCACCTACTCGGCAGTGTGGCAGTTTTTTGCTAAGACACCAGAGGAGGCGAACATGGCGATATGTCGAATCTGTGGCCAGAAAGTATAGCGTGACCAGGGACCTAACGTTGATACTATGGCCCTGCATCAACATCATGCAGTGTCACCATACGTGTTTCAGATGTGGTGGTCCATCCTGTCCCAACAGCAGCAGCACCCAGTGGCACGCCTCCCATTTCAGGCAGTCAAGGCTTCACCACCTCTGCCGAAGACAACTCCCTGTCTTTTCCATCATCTAATTAGTTTAGATGTAATATATTTGTAGATTTGTTTTCCTTTTTTTTAATAAATATGCATACTTTATGGATATTAGGGAGAAATACTAACTACTATATGAAGTGCCAGCTTTATTCTTCTCTATGTTTTTTTTAAGTAAAGCTTGTTTATTGGCATCTAGGAGTAGTGCTGATCAAACCGTTCTAGAAAAGTTAAATTCTAGTAGAGCTTCTCAAATTTTTAGAATTCGTTCGTTCATTCAAGTAAAGTTCTAGTTGTAGTTCAAGTTCGACACGCCATTTTCAGATTCGTTTTCAGCGGCCTTCGGCACTTTTGGCCGCCATCCCTTTCTGTACATTTGATGGCCATCCAATCAGTATAGAGTTATCACAGAAAAAAATTAAATAACAATTGGGTTAGAGAAATCAAATAAAAATCACTGAAGCCAAAATAACCCAATCTAAAATATAACTTTTACTTCATCTCTATTAAAAACTATCAAATATACAAAAACACAACAAAAAACAACATGATGCTGGAGTGTTCAAAGTATCCAGAAGGCACAAACATATACCAATATCTAAATGGGGATAGTAACCAATTGCTCTCCTAATTTATCCACTGTGGTACCCTAATATAGGAGGAGGGGGAACGCGTCGGGCAGCGGGCGGAAAGGAATACACCTTTTGAGGGCAGTAAGGATGATAATATATGTCCATTTATTTTTTTTGAAATATCATATATATATGCATTACTTTGGATAGACAGTGAGGATGATATTTCTTTGTGTTTGTGTTATGGTATCCATTTAGACTTTAAACGGTGATTAACTATGGTATACGTCTATCATTATATTTAGGGACTACATAGGGCGAGCCACCGAAAAGCGGGACCACCCTTTTAGGGTACAACAGTGGATAAATTAGGAGAGCAATTGGTTAATAACCCCATTTAGGTATTGGTATTAGAAATGGGTGAAATTCTAAAAAATTTGGTTTCCCGACTTCGCCGAATATTCTGACAAAATCTGTTTTGTTCTGAATTAATTCGGGACAAATCGCATTAAAAAACAGCTATTTCCTGGCTGCACAGAGCCTGTAGCGTGCTGTAGAATATTGTGCCATGCTTAAATATGCAGAGGGAGCTTGGTTTGGTCTTCATACAATGCTGTGTTTTAGTATGACACGCACATGACTGCCGCCACTATTAGAATCGATTCACTCTTCGATTCCCTGGGCACTTACGGGGGCAAAACTGACTTCATCCCAGGGAGAAAAGGGGGCACAAGGAGCCATGGAGTGGGCTGAATATTTCATTTGGGGGACACTTTATGCCTTGTTTAACTAGGGCACGAGAATACCTTGTCCAAGCCTTGCTTGCTTCACCCGGCTCTCAAGTATGATCGGCTACATCGATTAGTGTTTGCCTGTCACTGCCGTCCTCGTCAACGGTGTTGCTGTACAAAGCCTGACCGCTCGCGACATAACCTCCCATTGCAACTCTCCTCATCACTATTTGCCCGCTTCTGCAAGAA
The DNA here is from genome assembly GCA_025379985.1 of Phyllomedusa bahiana. NCBI lineage: Eukaryota > Metazoa > Chordata > Amphibia > Anura > Hylidae > Phyllomedusa > Phyllomedusa bahiana. The sequence continues at coordinate 12,102 of JAODAL010011986.1, forward strand.
GCAGCGGATGTCTTCCCCACCTCTTTGCTGCCCACTATCCTCAAATAGTTGGTCCTCACTGTATAGTGGCGTCTGCACATAGTAGTTCTCTGGCTGTGGGAAGCAAACAGGACAGAGGTGGGTTGAGGACAGGTGAGAGCCCCTCACCTGCTCCTGGACCATGCCAACTAGGGGTTGTGTGTTTATATGTTTATATTTATTTAAATATAAAATCATGTGTTAGGGTGATATGTATACTTTTTGTAATTTGGAATATATTGGTATGATATTGCAAATATATTTATGAACTTTAAATGAAAATAATTTTTGGGGCGGAGATCTATGCACTGCTGTACTTATTGATATATACTATATATTTAATATCTGCTAACAGAGTTGCCAACTGCCTTTCTATTTTGTTAACGGTGCTTTTTCAATGTTTTAAATGCTGGTAATGTTTTTCTTCATTATTCATTATATATACACGCATTCTCCAACTTACACCATTCCGACTTATGGGGAATGCTGGCACTTGTAGTTCCATGTTCCACAGCAGGTAGTAGCTGTGGAACGACAAGCTCCAGCATGCTACAGCAGTACATGAGGTGAAATCATCTTAACAAAGGCACAGACAGCAAAGAAAATGTAAAAACCATTCCCTGCACTAACCAAAACTAAAAAAGAAACCTTTTGTACTGGAGTTACATTTAATAAATATACCTGTTCCAACTTACATACCAATTCAACTTAAGAACAAACCTACAGTCCCTATCCCGTTCGTAACCCGGGGACAGGCAGTCCCCAAGTTACATACGGAATATACATATATATACTACTTTACTTAATTGTTTGTGATTTATGTGAAATAAGAGTAGGTAAAACATTATGTGAATAGGCCCAAATTCAAGGCTTAAAGGGATATTCTCACACCATCGATTAGCTTTGAACATGTAGGTTAAGGTAAAGACTATTACCATATACATTGCTGTTCTTATATTGCTTCCCTTCAGAGCTGGAGCTGTTCTTATCTCCTGCTTGTGTACACAAGCTTACCTATGTTACCAACCACCTCTCTGTGCTCTAGAGCCCTGACCAAGATGGTGACATCACTCCCTGTTATTTCTTATTAGCAGCACAGGACTTTATTAATCTTTCTTAGTGACAAACTTTATTCCATTAGAGTCCTGTAGTTTTGTGCACTGCTGTTGAGACCAAATTCATCACCAATGTTCCTCAGATATTTTAGGCTCAGTTGGGAATAGCAGAGCTGAAAAAAGGCTGTATAACTATACACGGTTTAAACAGGAATTGGAAGCATGGAGCTGCCTGTGAAGAGCAGGCTGGTGAGAACACACCTTTAAAGGCTATTACTTTATGTTGTTTTCATAGCTTTGGTGCTCAAATATTAACTCAAATGTAAATTAATAAATGTTTTTTATTTAAAAATAATGTTTTTGAGATTTACTGTTAGAATGGAAATATCCATTATTATGAGCTAATAACAATCTGGATACAAACCTCTATATTATAAATTAATTTAGTCTATATTTATCTAAAAATCATTCTGTTTCAGCTTCAGATCTTTAGCCATTGTTGGCTACAGTGTTTAATACATTTTTTTTTGCATTATATCCATTTTTTATTGTTGTATTTTGATCCTTTTTGCTTTTAAATAACATACATCTAATAAGGGTTAACCTGTGAAAAGGAACTTAGTAATTATTACTCAGGTATTGGAGGAAGCTGTCAGTCTTGGGCATATCGGGAGCAGAATGAGTGACATGTTGACATGCAAGTATCCTCGCATGCCGGTCCTTTATCTGGTCCCGAAGGTCCATAAGTCCCTTACCAATCCCCCGGGACGTCCTATAGTCTCGGGCTTTGGTTCTATTTTAGAACCATTGGCTATTTACGTTGATTCTTTCTTGCAAAAAGCAGTAAAGAGAGATACACACTCCCTTAGCAACACCGGTCAGTTTTTAAGGATTTTGCAAACAATAACAAATGTGGAGAAATATTTACTCTGTACCCTCGATGTTAAATCATTATTTACTAGTATTCTCTATGAGGAGGGTATGCAGGCAGCAAGGGAAGCTTTGGGAGAGGATCATAATTTGTCCAATTCAAAAATTTATTTCTTAATGACATTATTAGACATTGTCTTGACAAAAAATTTTTTCAGGTTTGGGGAGGAGTTTTATCTGCAGCTACAGGGGACATCTATGGGGTCCCCTGTGACCCCCAGCTATGCTAATGTGTTTATGTCATCATTGGAAAAACATCATATTTTTTTGACAACGGGATATGAGAATGTTGCAGCATGGAACAGGTATGTGGATGACATCTTTGTCTTGTGGCAAGGTACAGAAATGGAATTTAAAAACTTTGTGGTAAATATTAATAAGATTCATCCTTTGATACAGTTTACAGCCACTATAGGCAAGTATGTCCTCCACTACCTGGATGTGGAAATAAAGAAAACTCAGAACGGCTTTAATACCAAAATGTACACCAAGCCTACAGACAAAAATAATATATTGCATAAAACCAGCTTCTATGCCCCACAGACTTTCAAGGGGATAGTAAAAGGGCAATTTATTAGAGCTAAGCGAATATGCTCTTCTGATATCATCTATGTTGATCAAAGCAAAAAGCTCATTGATAAATTTGTAGACAGAGGTTACAATAAGGAAGAGGTAGTGGATGCTGCACAAGAGGTGGGTTCTAGAAAAAGAGAACAGCTATTAGAAACTCACAGAAAAGAAAAAAGAGATAGGTTTACATTCATTAGTACATTTGATTCACACAGTACTATGATCAAAAAAGCAATAAAAAGACACTGGCATGTCTTGGCCAGTGACACCAAATATGGGAAACTTTTTAAAGATCCACCACAGTTTATCTATCGAAAAGGGCGTACAGTAGGTAATCAAATAATGACCAGTGATATTTGCATGAAACAGGGTAAAAAGCAGACTTTCCTTAATCCATTAAAAACAGGAACGCAACCTTGCCATAATTGTCAGCATTGCAGTGCTATAATGAGAGGACCATACATAACGCATCCATTAAGTGGAAAAAAGTTTTTTGTAAAGGGCTCATTCACATGTGATACAAAGAGCGTTATTTATATTTTAAAGTGCCCGTGCGGTAAGAGCTATGTTGGCCAAACCACACATAGCGTTAAGATCAGTCTTAATGAGCATTGATCAAGTATCCGTTTAGCATTGAAAAATCAGGAGACAGAAAGAAATATTGAAAAAAAGAAAGGGTTTGGAGAAAACAGTGTAGCAAGGCACTTTGTTGAGTGCAAACACAATGTATCGGATCTCAGGTGGGCAGTATTGGAACATGTTACAGGAAAGGAAGGACAGGTACTAGAGAAGCGTTTGTTGCAACGTGAAGCACGCTGGATATATGATCTTAACACCTTAGCCCCGAATGGAATAAATGAAAGCTTCAGTTTTAAAGATGTTTTTATGATGGGAAAGCGTTAATGGGTTCTAAGCGTACCTGGTTAGCACTTAAATAGGTGGAGATGACTTGACAATCTGCGCTTGAGAAAGGGGGAGGGTTCTCCTGAAATGTCACGCGATTGCACTGGACCCACCTGTCAGTGGGATGCTATCAAAGATGCCGGAGCCATGCTATGCGGCTGCAGAATATGTTTGGACGTCCACAGTTGTATCCACTACCATGGACTATGTGTGCTACATAAACGCAAGTACCAATGAATATATCTGCAGAAATAGCAGTATGTGATGGAAAAAGTTAATAAATATGTTTTTACAGTTTATACTCACCTGATTGTGATTTGAATACTGTGAAAAGTAGTTCAGGATCTCCGGTGAAGCAGGTGAAAAGGTGGTGGTACACACGTTCATTGATACTACCAATTATAAGTGATGAGCTGAAGAACCTATTTAGTAGCTCTGCCTTCTCCTGATCCCCAGCGACCAGCTCCCCTTTACTGTGATTTAAGGGTCCTACATGCTATGACTTTGGCTTTTTGTCATTTTATATGGTTAAATAATTTCTTGGGTTTTGTCTTGCTCTCCTTGGCCACCTGCCTTTCATTTTGCATTTTAGCTCATTTGATCACTTTTTTACAAATGTTATTAAGCTCCTTGTAGTTTTCAAAGGTTAATGCTGACCCCTCTGACTTACATTGTTTAAATGCCATTTTAAATTATTTATTGCCCTTTTAACAAGAGGGCGAAGCCATGTTGAATTTAGTTTTAATTGCCTATACTTGTTACCTATAGAAATACATTTAGCTATAAATTTCTCCAGAGTATATTTAAAGCTCTCCCATTTGGCTTCTACATCACTATTTGATAATAGCTGCCTCCAGTCTATGTCCTGTAGTGTGGCCCTCAATAAGGGGAAATTGGCCTTTTTAAAATGTTTTTGCCCTCCCACTCTGTGTTTGTTTTTCCCAGTTTAGACTGAAATGAACTAAATTGTGGTCACTGTTACCAAGATTTTCAGAAACAGTGACCACTCCAACAAGTTCTGCTTTGTTAGAAATTACCAGATCCAACAGAGCATCACTTCTAGTGGGATCCTCCACAAACTGGCACATAAAATTATCCTGTTACAAGTTGAGGAACTACCTCCAATTTTGCAGCTGAAGCAAAGCCATGACTAGTGTTGAGTAGTGTTGAGCGATTACGTTGGCTATCAACATCGGGCGATAGTCAATAGTCGGCCACCATCGATAAGGTTTTTCGATAGTGAGCAGTCGATTATGAGCGATGACCATTAAAGTCTATGGGAGAGCAACAACACCTTCATTCTTACACCCAAACAGGGCTGGAGAAGCTGGAATTAACAGCCACAACAGTCAAATGGATACCTGCTACATCTTAGGCACAACACTTAGGCTATAAAAGCCACAGAAAAAAAGTCACACACCATTCACTATCCCTGTCTTGTACCACAGCATGACCCTTAAACCTGCATCACCCACAAATTAAAAAGTGCCAGAAGGCAGTATTATTTGAACCATCATTTTACTTGAACTGGACATTGAATATCCCTGTCCTGGAACGCAGCATGAGCCCCAAACCTGCATGACCCCCACATTTAAAAGTGCCGGAAAAAAGAGTCTTTCAACCACTATTTTAGTTTCACTGGACATTGACTATCCCTGTCCTGGGCCACAGCATGAGCCCCAAACCTGCATGACCCCAGATTAAAAAGTGCTGGAAAAAGGAGTCTTTCAACCACCATTTTAGTTGAACTGGACATTGACTATACCTGTCCTGGACCGCAGTATGACCATTAAACCTGTCTGACCCCCAGATTATAAAGTGTCGGAAAAAGGAGTCTTTCAACCACCATTTGAGTTTCACTGGACATTAACTATATCTGTCCTGTACCGCAGTATGACCATTAAACCTGTCTGACCCACAGATTAAAAAGTGCCTGACAAAGGAGTCTTTCAACCACATGTTTAGTTGAACTGGACAGTGACTAACCTGTCCTGGACCGCAGTATGCCCAAATTAAACCTGTCTGACCCCCAGCTTAAAAAGTGCCGGGAAAAGGAGTCTTTCAACCACCATTTTAGTTTCACTGGACACTAACTATATCTGTCCTGTACCGCAGAATGACCATTAAACCTGTCTGACCCACAGATTAAAAAGTGCCGGAAATAGGAGTCTTTCAACCACCATTTTAGTTGAACTGGACATTGACTAGAACTGTCCTGGACCGCAGTATGACCATTAAACCTGTCTGACCCCCAGATTAAAAAGTGCCGGAAAAAGGAGTCTTTCAACCACCATTTTAGTTGAACTGGACATTGACTATACCTGTCCTGTGCCACAGCATGACCCAGGGCCGGAGTTACAGTGGGTGCGGTGAGAGCCCAGGCTGGCGTCCGTCATCTATTAACACGCAGGTTAAAATGCCCTGATGACGCAGCAACGAAAACTGTCATGCTGAAGCAGAGTGCGGAAGCGGAAGTGTGAGAACTCCAGCCTTCCTCAGTACACAGTCAAGACCTGGGTATCGCTTGCCCCTCCATATGAGTGCGGACCAATTGAGCTTCACTTGGAAATACTGGTGGTTAACGCTCCAGATCCACCCAGGTGCCCTTTTTCTTGGCATTCTTTTTTCTCATTTTACTCAACGTGCTGAAGGAAATGGTCTCTGCACTTTGTTCTCTGTCCGTGCTCCATACTCCATGTCCTCAGAATAACCTACATCTGGTCAAGTTTTCCTGTACCTCCCTTGTACAATTCAGAGGATTTTTTTAACAGCTATTTTGTACATGCAAGTTTTTTAGTACTTTAATTCTAGAAAACACATTTTTAAAATAGGATGGAATCCCACCATGTCTTTGTTTCTCTTTTTTAATTATATTAAATGGGTTGTCTCAATACAGGGATTGATAGCTATGTTAAAGATCTTGCAAAAACAAGTCATTTTGCAATATGTGTCCATTAACAGTGTCCTACCTATTCCTGTTTCTGACAGCACCATCACCCTTGAGCCACTCTTGACAATTGTGAAGAACAAATGTCTGTTAGAAACAACATTTTTTATAATAGGACCTGTAGTATAGCTGCATGTCACAGCAAAATGCCCCCAAAAATTCAAAACATGACCCATGAGCCACTTTGGACAATTGTGAAGAACAAATGTCTGTTAGAAACAACATTTTTTTTATAATAGGACCTGTAGTATAGCTGCATGTCACAGCAAAATGCCCCCAAAAATTCAAAACATGACCCATGAGCCACTTTTGACATTTTTTAGAATAGGACCTGTAGTATTGCTGCATTTCAAAGCAGCATGACCCAAAAAATTATAAAAATGACTTCTCAGCCACTGTTAAAAATTGTGAGGGAGAAATGCCACTTAGAAGCCACATTTCTGTTCCAAAGGACCATGATTATAGCTTTATCTCACAGCAACATGACCCCAAAAAATTATAAATATGACTTCTCAGCCACTGTTAAAAATTGTGAGGCAACATGACCCCAAAACCATTGACAATGCAAAAAAATTCTAAAGATGAAGTGAGTAAATGGAATATGGTTTTGTCATGAAACCTTGGTGTCTTTTACAGTCTCCTCACAGCAAAACCAGCAAAATGAACTGTTGGGAACTGAGAATAAAAATTGCAGTAAGAAATGATCATTTTAAAAATAAAAGTTTTTCAAGAGGACCATTTCTGTTTGGAGAGGAATGTGAAGTAGACCAGCAACTAATCGGTGACCTCGGCAATTGGGGCCACAACATCATCAGAGATCCATGCCTGATTCATCTTGATGAAAGTCAAACGATCCACATTATCTGTGGAAAGCCGAAAGCGTTTGTCTGTAATGACTCCTCTGGCTGTGCTGAAGGTCTGCTCAGATATGACGCTGGCTGCTGGGCAGGACAACACCTCTATGGCGTGGCGAGCGAGCTCGGGCCATTCGTCCATTTTGGATACCCAGAAGTCTATTGGCTCCGGAACACATACAAAAACATCGGTGTTGAGACGCAGATAGTCGTGCACCATGATCTTAAGCTGGTCTTTGGGTGTTGTATGTGTGCCCTGCATTGCATGCGTTGGTGAGGTGGTAAATAAAGATTGCCAGAGGTCACCCATTAGGCTTCTGCCACCTTGCCTGCTGCTGCTGCCGCTACGGCTACTTGGCACTCTACTGCTGTCACGTCGCTGACGTTGTTCCACCGTGACATTTGAAGAACGTGAAGCAGACGCAACAGATGTCTCCAGTTGATCAATCAGCAAGGTCTCCATTTCCTGCATTTTACTCTCTATTTGGGTGGGTGGAAGGAAAGTGCTGAGTTTTGTTTTGTACCGGGGATCCAGGAGGGTGGGCACACAGTAACTGTTGTTCATTTTGATGGCCTTAATGCGAGGATCATGTTGGAGGAAATGGAGCATCCAAGCACTCATGTGAGAGATGGAGCCTTGATATCCCAAGCCTCTGGGTCGAGGGGCACTAGCAAACTGATCTTCCTCATCTTCCTCCTCCACCTCAAATTCGCGCCAACCTCTTTCCAAGGCAGTGACGTCGGTAACATCGGTGTCTAGGACTACCTCCTCCTCCTCCTCCTCCGCTGCCTCCGCACAGCTTCAACACAGCCCTGACTTGCCTGAGATGATGCACCCTGAGAGCTAATGCGCCACCTTGCACTAGCTCTGGACCCCGAACCACTGCCTAATGAAGACCGATGAAATTGTGAAACTGTCGGCCTTGGGGATTGACGGAGAGAAAGGCTCCGTATCCGCATCTGTGTCCGTCTCCTCCTCCGTCGCTGGCGGGACCTGTTGTTTCAGAGTGTCCAACGATCGTTCCAGAATTAAGATCACCACAATGCTCATGCTGACAAGGGTATTGTCCGCACTGACAATTTTGGTGGCTTCTTCAAAACTGGCAAGGATGGTGCAGAGCTCTTTCACCTGCCTCCACTCTCGGTGGCTCAACACCCCGAGGTCCGCACCGCTGCGTGTCAGGCCATGTGTCACTTCGTACTGCGTAATGGTATTGCGATGCTGCCATAATCGCTGGAGCATGTGGAGGGTGGAATTCCAGCGTGTTGCCTCGTCACCTATGAGACGGTTGACGAGGAGGCCGAGCTGATTCTGCACAGCAGCCAGGCGGGACGAAGCAGGGTGCGAACGGCGGAAGTGCGAACTTAGACTTCAAGCCTTCCTCAGCAGGCAGTCCAGACCCGGGTAGCTCTTTAGAAATTTCTGGACGACAAGGTTCATGACATGTGCCAGGCAAGAATGTGCTCCAGCCTACCGATCTTAAGGGCGGCCAGCAGATTTCGCCCGTTATCGCACACCACCTTGCCTGGCACAAGGTTCTTGTCACCCAGCCAGCGCTCGGTCTCGTTGCGGAGAGCCTTCCACAGCTCCTGACCTGTGTGTGGACGGTCTCCAAGACAGATTAATTTCAACACGGCCTGGTTTCTCTGGGCACGTGATGCCACCAGAGGACCTTGGGGGAAAGAACCCTGCACCATCCCTGCGGTTTTGAAGAGCATGCACCGAGCCTGAGAGCCACCGTCACCCCCAGGAACATCCACCCAGCTCACCCAGTGAGCTGTCACAGAGATAGAGCGGCCTTGGCCGTGCTTACTATTCAGATGGACTTTTCCGGACACAGATGCAGACAACGTGCTTGAAATTTTAGATGACACGTGGCTGGCCAGGGCAGGGACGGCTTTTCTGGCAAAGAAATGCCTGCTCGGCATCTGGTATTGGGGGCAGGCAAGGGCCATGACGTGGCGGAACCCATCTGTGTCCACCAGACAGAAAGGCAACATTTCCAAGGCCAAAACCCTGGCAATGCCGACATTTAGACATTAGGCTTTGGGATGGTTTGGGTTAAAGTGTTTCTTCTGCTCCCAAACCTGGAAGACAGAATACTGGCTGCTAGACTGGCCGCTGTATGGCGTGCAGGTCGTCAAACTGGCGGAAGGAGAAGGGGTAGGATGGGTCTCTGGTGGTGCTGGTGGTACTCGGGCGACGATGGAGGCTGAAGCGGAGGCTGATCCCTGATCATGACTCTGAGAGACATGGGCAGCTGAGGAACGCTTGGTGGTGGCGGAGGAGGCGGAGACAGAGGGTGTGACAGTGGTTGGAGGCCCAGCGTCGGTCTGGCCTTTTTTGGCCAAGTGTTGCCTCCATTTCAACTCATGCATTCACTGCATGTGACTAGACATGTTGGTGGTGGTTAACCACCTAAGGTTCTTGCCTCTACTTATGCGTTTACGGCAAAGGCGGCATATGACATCGCTGGGTGAATCAGAGGCTTGGTCAAAGAAGGCCCAGGCTTGAGAGGTCCTGGACCTTTTTGACGGCGATAAGCGAGGAGCGGGGTTTGTGCTGACCGTGGCTGGCGGAATCATATCAGCGGACTTCTGCGACCGCCCTCTCCCTTTTTGAGGCGGAACCCGTACTGACACTACCCCATCGTCTTCCTCCTCGTCCAGTGATGAAGCGCTCGCAAGCAAATTCTGCTGAAAAGACCACGTTGGATCCGCAATGTCGTCATCATCATCATCATCAACACAGGTGACTTGGTCTTCCTTAAATTCTGCATCCAGGAGCTGCGGGCTACAAGCAAGAGGGACTGCAAGGCGTTGCCGACCGCCCGGGATTTTTGCAGATTGACCGGCTTCCTTCTCCTCCTCTGATGGCATCAGTAACTGGGCGTCAGAGCAGAGAAAATCATCCTCTTTGGCCTCTTGATCTTTTAACATGCCTTCTGACCCCAACCGCATTTTGTCATCAAAGAGGTCTTCAGGAAATGGATTATCCACAGTGGTGGGTACACGAGTTGACAATTGGGCTGCTTCATGTTGGACGGATGCTGGTGATGCTGATGACGACATTTGTGGCCGTGACTGGGAGGACGAGGAGGTAAGACTGCTGGATGCAGGTTGCATTAACCACTGAAGGACAGATTGGCGACGCTGTTCGTTACTGAGATTCACAGGGCCCTGACCCAGCGATGACAGGCCTGACGGTCCTGCAACTGACGATCCGCTGGCATGCATGTTGAAAAAACACGTATCTGAAATGTATTCGGATAATAAAAGGTATTTTTTGGCACCTATCAATTCCCCTGTGGTGACTAAAAAATTGCAGTATTCACATTTAAGTGCAAGGTGCCTCAATGAACAAAGCTGTAGTGCACCAAAGTCAAAAAACACGTATCTGTAATGTATTCGGATAATAAAAGGTATTTTTTGGCACCTATCAATTCACCTGTGGTAACTACACAATTGCTGGATTCAAATTTAACTGCAAGGTGGCTCTATCAACAAATCTGGACTGGGCAAAAGTGCAAAAAAACACGTATCTGTAATGTATTTGGATAATAAAAGGTATTTTTGGCACCAATCAATTCACCTGTGGTGACTACAAAATTGCTGTATTCAAATGTAATTGCAAAGTAGATCTATCAACAAAGCTGGCCTGTGCCAAAGTGAAAAAACATGTATCTGAAATGTATTCGGATAATAAAAGGTATTTTTGGCACCTATCAATTCACCTGTGGTGACTAAAAAATTGCAGTATTCACATTTAAGTGCAAGGTGCCTCAATGAACAAAGCTGTAGTGCGCCAAAGTCAAAAAACACTGAAATTTATCTGAAATTTATTCGGATATTACAAGGTATTTTTTGGCACCTATCAACCTGTGCTGACTTACTGGATTCTAATTTAAGTACAAGGTGGATATATCAACAAAGGTGGAATGGGCAAAATGAACATGAACATGAAAATGAACACCTATCTGAAATGTATACTGATAATAAAAGTGGAGTTTTGCACCTAACAAAGAGACCTGCAGTTACTAGAAAAGATGTGTATCCTATAAGTTCAGGCTGCCCACTATCCTGTAAATATTTCAATAGAAAACTGTTAATAATAAAGCTATTGCAATGTCTACACTAAGTCTTGGTGAACTTTATCCAGTAATTCTTTATAAAAACTTGTCTATTCGTATAATACAAGATATTTTTGGCACCTTTCAATTCACCTGTGGTGACTATAAAATTGCTGGATTCAAATTTAAGTGCAAGGTGGATATATCAACAATGGTAGAATGGGCAAAATTGAAAATGAACACCTATCTGAAATGTATACTGATAATAAAAGTGGAGTTTTGCATCTAACAAAGAGACCTGCAGTTACTAGAAAAGATGTGTATCCTATAAGTTCAGGCTGCCCAATATCCAGGAAATATTTCAATAGAAAACTGTTAATAATAAAGCTATTGCAATGTCTACACTAAGTCTTGGTGAACTTTATCCAGTATTCTTTATAGAGCTTGTCTATTCGTATAATACAAGATATTTTTGGCACCTTTCAATTCACCTGTGGTGACTACAAAATTGCTGGATTGTAATTTAACTGCAAGGTGGATATATCAACAAAAGTGGAATGGGCAAAATTGAAAATTAACACCTATCTGAAATGTATACTGATAATAAAAGTGGAGTTTTGCATCTAACAAAGAGACCTGCAGTTAATAGAAAAGATGTGTATCCTATAAGTTCAGGCTGCCCAATATCCAGGAAATATTTCAATAGAAAACTGTTAATAATAAAGCTATTGCAATGTCTACACTAAGTCTTGGTGAACTTTATCCAGTATTCATTCTAGAGCTTGTCTGATTTCGCCAGCGGGGGCCCCCCCTCCGCCCCACCCCCTCCCCGTGACTTTACAGCAGTAGATGCTCCTTTAAATTTCTCTACCTAACTATATAAAATCTTCCAATCTCTAATCTAACTAAATTGTAAGGATCACAGCTAATAGTAGAGGTTTCTCTGTGAAGAAATATAATAATGTCGCTGAGCTGTTTGGACACTAGTGTTGAGCGATTATTATCGACAAAGTTGAAATCGGCACAGTTTTTATGTTGATCGAAATTTTTAGATCATGTGATAATTTAGGTTAAAATCTGTGCATTATCTATTAAGATCACGCCATTTACGGCGCTTCCTGTCATTTTGGCGGCCAGCAACTCAGCTTACAGAATAGAGCAGGGTGAGATGTGTGTGCGCCGTCATGGCTGGGATGTGTGTGGTTGCGATTGGCTGGAAAAATCACATGACCTCGTTTTAGATAGAACAGCCCTTCCTGTTCATGATCAGTGTCTCTCAGCCTATCATAGCAGTAGGACGTGCTCTCTGCCTGTGTAAAAACAGCAAATCTAAATAATTCTATTTCTTAAAAGAGAAAGCTATACGGTTAGATGTTATCCTTACAAATTAGTTAGATCATAGATTGGAAGATTTTATGTAGTTAGGTAGAGAATTTTAACGGAGCATCTACCGCTGTAAAGTCACGGAGGGGAGGCGGGGGGAGAGGGGGTGCCGCGGGCGAACACAGACAAGCTCTATAAAGAATACTGGATAAAGTTCACCAAGACTTAGTGTAGACATTGCACTGCAATAGCTTTATTATTAACAGTTATCGATTGAAATATTTCCTGGATATTGGGCAGCCTGACTATATTAAGGATACCACATCTTTTCTAGTAACTGCAGGTCTCTTTGTTAGGTGCAAAACTCCACTTTTATTATCAGTATACATTTCAGATAGGTGTTCTTTTTCAATTTTGCCCATTCCAGCTTTTTTGATATAGCCACCTTGCAGTTAAATTAGAATCCAGCAATTTTGTAGTCAGCACAGGTTGATAGGTGCCAAAAATACCTTTTATTATCCGAATACATTACAGATAAGTGTTTTTTCACTTTTGCACACTACAGCTTTGTTCATTGAGGCACCTTGCACTTAAATGTTAAAACAGCAATTTTGTAGTCAGCACAGGTGAATTGAAAGGTGCCAAAAATACCTTTGATTATCTGAATACATTTCAGATACGCGTTTTTTCACATTGGCGCAGGCCAGCTTTGTTGATAGATCTACTTTGCAGTTAAATTTGAATCCAGCAATTGAGTAGTTACTACAGGTGAATTGATAGGTGCCAAAAAATACCTTTTATTATCCAAATACATTACAGATATGTGTTTTTTTCACTTTGGCGCACTACAGCTTTGTTCATTGAGGCACCTTGCACTTAAATGTGAATACAGCAATTTTGTAGTCACCACAGGTGAATTGAAAGGTGCCAAAAATACCTTTTATTATCCGAATACATTTCAGTTTTTTCACTTTGGCGCAGGCCAGCTTTGTTGATAGATCTACTTTGCAGTTAAATTTGAATACAGCAATTTTGTAGTCACCACAGGTGAATTGATAGGTGCCAAAAATACCTTTTATTATCCGAATATATTACAGATACGTGTTTTTTGCACTTTTGCCCAGTCCAGATTTGTTGATAGAGCCACCTTGCAGTTAAATTTGAATCCAGCAATTGTGTAGTTACAATAGGTGAATTGATAAGTGCCAAAAATACCTTTTATTATCCGAATACATTGCAGATACGTGTTTTTTTCACTTTGGCACACTACAGCTTTGTTCATTGAGGCACCTTGCACTTAAATGTGAATACAGCAGTTTTGTAGACACCACAGGTGAATTGATAGGTGCCAAAAAATACCTTTTATTATCCGAATATATTACAGATACGTGTTTTTTGCACTTTTGCGCAGTCCAGATTTGTTGATAGAGCCACCTTGCAGTTAAATTTGAATCCAGCAATTGTATAGTTACCACAGGTGAATTGATGTGTGCCAAAAATAACTTTTATTATCCGAAAACATTACAGATACGTGTTTTTTGCACTTTTGCCCAGTCCAGATTTGTTGATAGAGCCACCTTGCAGTTAAATTTGAATCCAGCAATTGTGTAGTTACCACAGGTGAATTGATAGGTGCCAAAAAATACCTTTTATTATCCGAATACATTACAGATACGTGTTTTTTCACTTTGGCACACTACAGCTTTGTTCATTGAGGCACCTTGCACTTAAATGTGAATACAGCAATTTTGTAGTCAACACAGGTGAATTGATAGGTGCCAAAAAATACCTTTTATTATCCGAATACATTACAGATACGTGTTTTTTCACTTTGGCGCACTACAGCTTTGTTCATTGAGGCACCTTGCAGTTAAATTTGAATCCAGCAATTGTGTAGTTACCACAGGTGAATTGATAGGTGCCAAAAAATACCTTTTTCTATCCGAATACATTACAGATACGTGTTTTTTCACTTTGGCGCACTACAGCTTTGTTCATTGAGGCACCTTGCACTTAAATGTGAATACAGCAATTTTGTAGTCACCACAGGTGAATTGAAAGGTGCCAAAAATACCTTTTATTATCCGAATACATTACAGATACTTGTTTTTTTCACTTTGGCGCAGGCCAGCTTTGTTGATACTTCTACTTTGCAGTTAAATTTGAATACAGCAACTTTGTAGTCACCACAGGTGAAATGATAGGTGCCAAAAAATACCTTTTATTATCCGAATACATTTCAGATACGTGTTTTTTCACTTTGGCGCAGGCCAGCTTTGTTGATAGATCTACATTGCAGTTAAATTTGAATACAGCAATTTTGTAGTCACCACAGGTGAATTGAAAGGTGCCAAAAATACCTTTTAATATCCGTATACATTTCAGACAGGTGTTTTTTTCACTTTTGGTCAGTCAAGCTTTGTTCCTAGATCTACTTTGCAGTTAAATTTGAATCCAGCAATTTTGTTTTGATTTGAGGGATTTGAAAATAGCTGTGATTTGCCGTCTTTTAATAAGAGACTTTCCAAAACTCTTCCATACCTTCTCAAATTTTTATATTTCTGAACATGGAACGAAATGCAGGTGGTAAGCGAGCAAAGAGGGGGGTCGACCATGAAGGTAGAGGTACGAGATAAGGTGCTCCTTCCAGTGATGGCGACAACACGCATGCCAGCGGATCATCAGTTGCAGGACCGTCAGGCCTGTCATCGCTGGGTCAGGGCCCTGTGTATCTCAGTAACGAACAGCGTCGCCAATCTGTCCTTCAGTGGTTAATGCAACCTGCATCCAGCAGTCTTACCTCCTCGTCCTCCCAGTCACGGCCACAAATGTCGTCATCAGCATCATCAGCATCCGTCCAACATGAAGCAGCCCAAATGTCAACTCGTGTACCCACCTCTTTGATGACAAAATGCGGTTGGGGTCAGAAGGCATGTTAAAAGATCAAAAGGCCAAAGAGGAGGATTTTCTCTGCTCTGACGCCCAGTTACTGATGCCATTAGAGGAGGAGAAGGAAGCCGGTCAATCGGCAAAAATCTCGGATGGTCGGCAACGCCTTGCAGTCCCTCTTGCTTGTAGTGCACAGCTCCTGGATGCAGAATGTCAGGAGGACGAAGTCACCTGTGTTGATGATGATGATGACGACATTGCGGATCCAACGTGGTCTTTTCAGCAGAATTTGCTTGCGAGCGCTTCATCACTGGATGAGGAAGAAGACAATGGGGTAGTGTCAGTACGGGTCCCGCCTCAAAAAGGGAGAGGGCGGTCGCAGAAGTCCGCTGATATATTCCGCCAGCCACGGTCAGCGCAAACCCCGATCCTCGCTTATCGCCGTCAAAAAGGTCCAGGACCTCTCAAGCCTGGGCCTTCTTTGAGCAAGCCTCTGATTCACCCAGCGATGTCATATGCCGTCTTTGCCGTAAATCCATAAGTAGAGGCAAGAATCTTAGGTGTTTAACCACCACCAACATGTCTAGTCACATGCAGCGAATGCATGAGCTGAAATGGAGGCAACACTTGGCCAAAAAAGGCCAGACCGACGCTGGACTTCCAACCACCACCAAGCGTTCCTCAGCTGCCCATGTCTCTCAGAGTCATGATCAGGGATCAGCCTCCGCTTCAGCCTCCACCGTCGCCAGAGTACCACCAGCAGCACTAGAGACCCCTCCTAACCCTTCTCCTTCCGCCAGTTTGACGACCTGCACACCGTACAGCGGCCAGTCTAGCAGCCAGCCTTCTGTCTTCCAGGTTTGGGAGCAGAAGAAACACTTTAACCCAAACCATCCCAAAGCCAAAAGCCTGAATGTTGGCATTTCCAGGCTTTTGGCCTTGGGAATGTTGCCTTTCCGTCTGGTGGACACAGTTGGGTTCCGCCACGTCATGGCCCTTGCCAGCCCCCAATACCAGATGCCGAGAAGGCATTTCTTTGCCAGAAAAGCCGCGCCTGCCCTGGCCAGCCACGTGTCATCTAAAATTTCAAGCGCGTTGTCTGCATCTGTGTCCGGAAAAGTCCATCTCACCACCGACACATGGACTAGTAAGCACTGCCAAGGCCGCAATATTTTTGTGACAGCTCACTGGGTGAGCTGGGTGGATGTCTCTGGTCATGACGGTGGCTCTCAGGCTAGGCGCACGCTCTTCAAAACCGCAGGGATGGTGCAGGGCTCTTTCCCCCAAGGTCCTCTGGTGGCATCACGGGCCCAGAGAAACCAGGCCGTGTTGAAATTAATCTGTCTTGGAGCCGTCCACACACAGGTCAGGAGCTGTGGTAGGCTCTCCGTAACAAGACCTAGCGCTGGCTGGGTGCCAAGAACCTTGTGCCAGGCAAGGTGGTGTGCGATAACGGGCGAAATCTGCTGGCCGCCCTTAAGATCGGTAGGCTGGAGCACATCCCTTGCCTGGCACATGTCATGAACCTTGTCATCCAGAAATTTCTAAAGAGCTACCCGGGTCTGGACTGCCTGCTGAGGAAGGCTCAAAGTCTAAGTTCGCACTTCTGCCGTTCGCACCCTGCTTCGTCCTGCCTGGCTGCGTTGCAGCGTCAGCTCGGCCTCCCCGTCAACCGTCTCATTGTTGACGTGGCAACACGCTGGAATTCCACCCTCCACATGCTCCAGCGATTGTGGCAGCAGCGCAATGCCATTATGCAGTACGAAGTGACACATGGCCTGACAAGCAGCGGTGCGGACCTTGGGGTGTTGAGCCACCGAGAGTGGAGGCAGGTGAAAGAGCTCTGCACCATCCTTGCCAGTTTTGAAGAAGCCACCAAAATGGTCAGTGCGGACGATGCCCTTGTCAGCATGAGCATTGTGGTGATCTTAGTTCTGGAACGATCGTTGGACACTCTGAAAAAACAGGTCCCGCCAGCGACGGAGGAGGAGACGGACACAGATGCGGACACGGAGCCTTTCTCTCCGTCGAATTCACAGGGCCCGACAGTTTCTCAATTTTATCGGTCTTCATTAGGCAGTGGTTCGGGATCCAGGGCTAGTGCAAGGTGGCGCATTAGCTCTCAAGGTGCATCATCTCAGGCAAGTCAGGGCTGTGTTGAAGCTGTGCCGGAGGAAGCGGAGGAGGAGGAGGAGGTATTCCGAGACACCGACATTACCGACGTCCCTGCCTTGGAAAGAGGTTGGCGCGAATTTGAGGCGGAGGAGGAGGATGAGGAAGATCAGTTTGCTAGTGCCCCTCGACCCAGAGGCTTGGGAAAACAAGGCTCCATCTCTCACATGAGTACTTGGATGCTCCATTTCCTCCAACATGATCCTCGCATTAAGGCCATCAAAATGAACAACAGTTACTGGGTGACTACCCTCCTTGATCCCCGTTACAAAACAAAACTCAGCACTTTCCTTCCACCCACCCAAATAGAGAGTAAAATGCAGGAAATGGAGACCTTGCTGATTGATCAACTGGAGACATCTGTTGCGTCTGCTTCACGTTCTTCAAATGTCACGGTGGAACAACATCAGCATCGTGACAGCAGTAGAGTGCCAAATAACCGTAGCAGCAGCAGCAGCACCAGGAAATGTGGCAGAAGCCTAATCGGTGACCTCTGGCAAACTTTATTTACCTCACCAACGCATGCAATGCAGGGCACACATCCAACACACAGAGACCAGCTTAAGATCATGGTGCACGACTATCTGCGTCTCAACACCGATGTTTTTGTATGTGTTCCGGACCCAATAGACTTCTGGGTATCCAAATGGACGAATGGCCCGAGCTGGCTCGTCACGCCATAGAGGTGTTGTCCTGCCCAGCAGCCAGCGTCATAGCTTAGCGGACCTTCAGCACAGCTGGAGGAGTCATTACAGACAAACGCATCCGGCTTTCCACAGATAATGTGGATCGTTTGACTTTCATCAAGAGGAATCAGGCATGGATCTCTGATGATGTTGTGGCCCCAATTGCCGAGGTCACCGATTAGTTGCCGGTCTACTTCACATTCCTCTTAAAACAGAAATGGTTCTCTTGAAACATTTTTTTTTTTAAAAGATCATTTCTTACTGCAAATTTTATTCTATATTCCCAACAGTTCAGTTTGCTGGTTTTGCTGTGAGGAGACAGCAAGGTTTCATGACAACACCATATTCCATTTACTCACTTTATCTTTAGAAGTTTTCGCATTCTCAGTGGTTTTGAGGTCATGTTGCTGTGAGATACAGCTACAATTATTGTCCTTTGGAACAGAAATGTGGCTTTTAAGTGGCATTTCTCCCTCACAATTTTTAATAGTGGCTGAGAAGTCATATTTATAATTTTTTGGGGTCATGTTGCTGTGAGATACAGCAATAATCATGGTCCTTTGGAACAGAAATGTGGCTTCTAAGTGGCATTTCTCCCTCACAATTTTTAACAGCGGCTGAGAAGTCATTTTTATAATTTTTTGGGTCATGCTGCTTTGAAATGCAGCAATACTACAGGTCCTATTATAAAAAAAATGTTGTTTCTAACAGACATTTGTTCTTCACAATTGCCCAAAGTGGCTCAAGTGTTATGCTTTGAATTTTTGGGGGGCATTTTGCTGTGACATGGAACTATACTACAGGTCCTATTAAAAAAAAAATGTTGTTTCTAACAGACATTTGTTCTTCACAATTGTACAAAGTGGCTCAAGGGTCATGCTTTGAATTTTTGGGGGCATTTTGCTGTGACATACAGCTATACTACAGGTCCTATTATAAAAAATGTTGTTTCTAACAGACATTTGTTCTTCCCAAATGTCCAAAGTGGCTCAAGGGTCATGCTTTGAATTTTTGGGAGCATTTTGCTGTGACATGCAGCTATCTACATGTCCTATTATAAAATTTTTTTGTTTCTAACAGACATTTGTTCTTCACAATTGTCCAAAGTGGCTCAAGGGTCATGCTTTGAATTTTTGAGGGCATTTTGCTGTGACATGCAGCTATACTCCAGGTCCTATTCTAATAAAAAAAAATTGTTTCTAACAGAGATTTGTTCTTCACAATTGTCAAAAGTGGCTCAAGGCTCATGCTTTGAATTTTTGAGGGCATTTTGCTGTGACATGCAGCTATACTACAGGTCCTATTATAAAAAAAATTGTTTCTAACAGAGATTTGTTCTTCACAATTGTCCAAAGTGGCTCAAGGCTCATGCTTTGAATTTTTTGGGGCATTTTGCTGTGACATGCAGCTATACTTCAGGTCCTATTATAAAAAAATGTTGTTTCTAACAGACATTTGTTCTTCACAATTGTCAAACGTGGCTCATGGGTCATGTTTTGAATTTTTGGGGGCATTTTGCTGTGACATGCAGCTACACTACAGGTCCTACTATAAAAAATGTTGTTTCTAACAGACATTTGTTCTTCACAATTGTCCGAAGTGGCTCAAGGGTAATGTTTTGAATTTTTGGGGGCATTTTGCTGTGACATGCAGCTATACTACAGGTCCTATTATAAAAAAATGTTTCTAACAGACATTTGTTCTTCACAATTGTCAAGAGTGGCTCAAGGGTGATGGTGCTGTCAGAAAAAGGAATAGGTAGGACACTGTTAATGGACACATATTGCAAAATGACTTGTTTTTGCAAGATCTTTAACATAGCTAGCAATCGCTGTATTGAGACAACCCATTTAATACAATTAAAAAAAGAGAAACAAAGACATGGTGGGATTCCAACCTATTTTAAAAATGTGTTTTCTAGAATTAAACTACTAAAAAAAACTTGCATGTACAAAATAGCTGGTAAAAAAATTCCTCTGAATTGTACAAGGGAGGTACAGGAAACTTGACCAGATGTAGGTTATTCAGAGGACATGGAGTATGGAGACGGACAGAGAACAAAGTACAGAGACAATTCCTCCAGCACGTTGAGTAAAATGAGAAAAAGAATGCCAAGAAAAAGGGCACCTGGTGTGGAACAGGAGCGTTAACCACCAGTATTTCCAAGCTGAAGCTCAATTGGTCGCACTCATACGGAGGGGCAAGCGCATACCCAGGACAGGGACAGTATATGTCCAGTGAAACTAAAATGGTGGTTGAAAGACTCCTTTTCCGGCACTTTTTAGTCTGGGGTCATGCAGGTTTGGGGCTCATGCTGTGGCCCAGGACAGATATAGTCAATGTCCAGTGAAACTAAAATTGTGGTTCAAAGACTCCTTTTACCGGCAGTTATTAATTTGGGGGTCAGACAGGTTGGATCGTCCTACTGTGGTACAGAGAGGGTATAGTCAATGTCCAGTTCAACTAAAATGGTGGTTGAAAGACTCCTTTTTTTCCGGCACTTTTTAATCTGGGGTCATGCAGGTTTGGGGCTCATGCTGTGGCCCAGGACA
The DNA here is from genome assembly GCA_025379985.1 of Phyllomedusa bahiana. NCBI lineage: Eukaryota > Metazoa > Chordata > Amphibia > Anura > Hylidae > Phyllomedusa > Phyllomedusa bahiana. The sequence goes on from JAODAL010011986.1 coordinate 33,071, forward strand.
GGTATAGTCACAGTCCAGTGAAGCTAAAATGGTGTTGAAAGAGACTCCTTTTCCGCACTTTTTATTCTGGGGTCATGCAGGTTTGGGGCTCATGCTGTGGCCCAGGACAGGTATAGTCAATGTCCAGTGAAACTAAAATGGTGGTTGAAAGACTCCTTTTTCCGGCACTTGTTAATCTGGGGTCATGCAGGTTTGGGGCTCATGCTGTGGCCCAGGACAGGTATAGTCAATGTCCAGTGAAACTAAAATGGTGGTTGAAAGACTCCTTTTTCCGTCACTTTTAAATCTGGGGGTCATGCAGGTTTGGGGCTCTTGCTGCGTTCCAGGACAGGGATATTCAATGTCCAGTGAAACTAAAATGGTGGTTGAAAGACTCCTTTTTCCGGCACTTTTTAATCTGGGGTCATGCAGGTTTGGGGCTCATGCTGTGGCCCAGGACAGGTTCGTGGTCAGGAAACGTAGCGAAAGGGTCGGTAACGCAGGAGGCACTAGAACGCACTTCTGGAATGCTTTCTCTATGGCTGAGAGTACAATAGATCCGTTGAGGAAGTGCAAGAGGTGGTACCATTATATAGGGTCAGCAGCCAGCAATTAACCAATTACTGGTGCTCTGGCCCTTTAAATCTGTAAGAACTGCTGCGCGCGCAGGACGGGAGTGTGCGCAGCAGCCGGCAGAGTGCCGCGCGGGGACAGGAGCGCAGCTGGGTAAGTACTGGCTCCCAGGGAAGTGAGTGCGCCCGCGACCTAACATGCGGAGTGCGGCGCCACTCGTCCCCGGTACAGGGGGAACCGAGGGGACACGGGTGTGCCTGTTGCCAGATCTGGCTGCGGGGCCACAAGTGACAATAAATAAATTATATATTTTTATAGGTGTGGCCTTTATGGACACAGTTTTGTGCTTTTGTTTGAAAAATGGCAAAAGGGGGAATAATTTGATCTTTCAGTTTTTTGGTATTATTTTTTAATTCTTTGAAACATTTGTTTTCCCACTTATAAAAGCAGTTTCCCCTAGGATACTTGACCATTACGGACTCAATTGCTTTTACACCCTTCTGAACATTACATACAATACAGACGGTTGTACCAAGAAGGCGGTCCTACTACTTCCTGCCTAGGGCATGAAATAATAGAAGTTTTAACATGGTGACTTTGGTAGTCTTCATTAGGCTTCCAGCTGCCATCGCAACTGATCAGCAACCCGCAATCTCCTTGCGGGCATACCAATCAAAGAGCACCATTTCTCATTCATTTAGATGCTGCGGCCATGATCATCACACATCTAAGTGGTTAAACAGCAGGGATCGTAGTTTGCTCCAATACCTTTTGTGGTGTTCGCTGCAAAAATCAGCTGACACCTGTTGTGTGTTAAGCAGGCTCAGCAAGTGAGCCCCCTCTGTACTCCTTTACCGCTATGTTGACATACATTTTCTTCACATGTCGGTGAGGGGTTCAGAAACACATTTTTTTATTAATGCAGGTGATTTATAACTAAATCTGACCTAGAACACAGGTAAAATTGGGGTCAATTTAAAAAATTTATGTTTTTTTTTAACCCCTTAAGCCGAACGCCTGAAAAGTAGTTAATGACCAGAAAATTTTTTTAGTTTTTGCCTCCTTGCGTTTCAACAGCTGTAACTTTTTTATTTTTTCAATGACGCAGTTGGATGAGGCCTTGTTTTATTCGAGACAAGTTGTACTTTATGGGGGAATAGATTAAGTTCACTTATAAATAATTGCAGTATTTTTTTTTTATTATTTAATTTTTTTTTTTTTTTTTTAAACCATTCACATTTAACACTTTATAACTTGTTAGATTAATTCTACAGGCTATCATGGTCGTGTGAATACCAAATATGTGTAGGTTTTTTTTGTGTGTGTAATTTATGCACAATTATTTTTATTAAATATTTATTTTTATTTTATTATTTATTTTTTTATTCTTTTTTTTTTACACTTTTCATGTTTTTTTTTATTCCCCTGAAAGGAGAACTGTTTTACATATTATTTTTTTTGTTTGTTTTACACTTGGTAATGTGTTAGCATATTCATATATGCTAATACATTATAATCTGTGTCAGTCTGACACAGGCAGTGATTAGGACACCACAAAGTCTGTCCTAGTCACTGGCTTAGTACACACCGTAGGTCCCCAGAGCTGACTGTGCAGCTGTTCCCCGGGCTCTGTCGGGTGAACGGGTGATCCGATCACCCGACAGAGCAGGGGAACCCTTTGATTGTGCTTCGGTAACGCACCGCCGCCATCAAAGGGTTAAAGCATCGGGTTGCGGAAGTTTCCTCCACACCCTGATGCTCACAGGACATGCTCTGGGGGGGCTGTTTGGTACAGCCCGATCGCAGCGCAATTGCGGCGCCGCAAACTCCGATGTCTGCAGCAACGGCAAAAGACGTCGCTGCAGACGAACAACCCGCACCGGCTGCCGTCAAAAGACGGTGCGCGGTCGTTAAGGAGTTAATTGCTTGCATTTTCCTTAGTGTTTTTTAACTGCAGCATGAGAACCCAAATTCCAAATATAACACCTGAACCACTGTAGCTCTATAGAACAAATCCTGCAGAACCACAGTTTACTATAATGCTGTAAGTTTTGTTATAATTGTAAGTAGTGTGGGTGTTACACCTTAAATACAGACAGTTCAAACAAGTACAATATCCAAATCAGAAGGCCTGAGACTCATATGCTTACATTGTCTATTATACTGAAGGTGTGATTGTCCTCAAATAAATGTGGACCAATTTATTTCAAAATGTTGTGATCATTCTACATCTTCTGCTCAGTCATTTGCTTTTGAGAGCACCAATTCTCTTTCTGATTCATGTACTTTAAATTCTTCTATAGGAAATGCCACAACTGTTGTTACTACTTAGATGACTCATTAGCAATGTATTTAGTCAAATTAATGAGAAAGGTGTGTTAAACATGAATAGTCGTTATGTACTGATTAAATATATTCCTAATTAGAATTATTTTCTCCCTTCACTAGTTGTCATTAATTTCCAGGTTAAAATAAAAGAGGATATTGCTCTTTTTATTCTGCAGAACAGATATAATTCTTGCAGTGCTGACATTTAAAATAAAATTAAAAAAAATATATTTTTTATGTACTTCTAGAAGATAAGAAAAGTAATTGTATCACACTAGGTTCATCCCTCAACTATGTCTACATATCAGTAACCTTATATCTATTTACATGGCATATTAAATTAATATTTACATTTAATATTGCTCTGAAAAGATTTTCATTCCTGGAGATAAAGAATAAACATTACTGTTAACTCATTACTTTTCTGGATCAATGTGATAATCAAATGCCTCTTAGACATTTTTTAGAATGTAAGCAAATATTTTTTTTTATACAGCAATTTATTCTAATGTGTATAATACATCTATTGAAATAATCTGTCAAATCCAGGCTGTGCAGATGCACCTTAATGGATTACATTACTAATATTAAATACACACATTTATTTTATTGTTCACATAGTCATTCTTTCTTAGTCCAATTTTCTGTGCACTTGAGAGGGAATGTCTATTCCGAGATATTTTTCCAGACAAGGACCACTTTTATTAAATATTTTAGACAGTTTTTAGTAACTTCATCACCATAATGAATTACAAAAGGCGCATGGCTTTGTTGAAAGAGGGCATCGCTAAATGTGTAACAATGTGTACCAAAAGTACTTAGAAAATTCTGACTTAATTATTGGTGTTAACTAAGCCAACTTACAGATGATGTAAGTGTCTAAACATGCAACTTATTTATCATATAGCATCAGCCACTGTGATAAATCTGGAACATTTTTATATTGTTGTGGAAAAGTTAATCAGAAATGCTGTTACCGACTCCAAATTGGTGTATGCCTCACTATAGGATAACAGACGAGTGCTATTATTATTATTATTATTATTATTATCATTTATTTTGGAGCGCCCTTGATTCCAGGGCGCTGTACATTTCAGGCGGGTACATAAATAACATTGGTCAAACAATTACAAAGTGACAATAAGTGACTAACAACTGGTACAGAGGGAGAGAGGTCCCTGCCCGCGAGGGCTTACAATCTACAGGGGAGGGGTGAAGAGACAGAAGGTGAGGGGCAGACATGTTTGTGGGGCGGAGCAGTGCAACCCGGTTAATGTTGGTTATAGGCAATCCTGAAGAGGTAGGTTTTCAGGTTACGTTTGAAGCCGGTGAGAGAGGGGGAGAGTCTGATGTGTTGGGGCAGTGAGTTCCAGAGTGTGGGGGAAGCACGAGAGAAGTCTTGGAGACGGTTATGTGAGGAGGTGATAAGAGGAGAGCAGAGGAGAAGGTCCTGTGAGGAGCGGAGGATTATCTCCTGGAAGATATAGATTATGACCAGACTAATCTAAGCTTGGCACGTTGGCAATCCAGGGACAGGACGCTGACTTTGGAGATAATCCTGGAGGCCCTGAGAGACGCGCATAAATTTCTCCCCTCAGCAAAATACACTGAAATGTTTATAAAAACAATCCACAATGCCTACCTTACTCCTGCTATAGGCTATAAGATGGGCAAATATCCAACGGACAACTGTTTCAAATGCGCCTCTCCCGGAGCCGACCTTTACCACTGCCTGTGGGAATGCCCGACGATTAGGGAATATTGGGAAAAAATCTCTGATTTTATAAGATTATATTTGGTCCCCTCACACTCGATGGATTCGGCATGGGCTCTGTTTGGGTACAAGAATAGGTCACAACGAAATGTTAGTAATATGGATAACCGTCTGCTACATGTTGTGGCTGCGGCGGCGAGGAAAGCGATTCTTCAAGTATGGCTTCAACCGACAGGTCCTTCTATAGCATTGTTTCAGGAAAAGCTTTTCTTTATATTTCAGATGGATTGGGTTGAAGCGGCACATCATAAAGAATCCAGAGTTAAAAAATGTTTCCACCTATGGGCAAAATATATTGATACCCTCTCAATAGATATCAAAACAACAATACATAAGAGCTTTGGTCTCACTACCTGGTACTTGGCCAGAGAGATGTCAGGCTCCGCTCCAATGACAGCTCAACTACATGAGTAAATTCCAAAACCTAACAAAAATGATGTCTCGAGATATAGCGGTATCAACTATGTGCCATTGGGATAGACAACCCTAACCGTCTTACTCTATGGGAAGATAGGTTTAACCTCTCCTACTTTTTCGGACGGTAAGAGGCGGGAATCAGCACCTGTAAAGAACTCAATGTCTGCAACTGGACCACGCAGGCAGGGCAGCATTGAGGGTCGGGGGAGACCCACGGCGGGAAAGACACTAAGGGCTAAGCAACTGATAATTGACCGAAAGGTTGGTAATAGGAAAAGGTGACAACCTGTGAGACACGCAGCCCTATAGTGCTATGGAAATTAGTCAAAAGATACACACAGACATGCAGTATCAGAAAGAATGACTCCACCATTATTGATACAAGGTCATTTCTTTTATATCATAAGTATATAAGATGGATTTAAAAGGGTTGTCTCACTACAAGGATTGCTTTTTATGTTAAAGAGCTTTCAAAAACAAGTCACTTTGCAATATGTGTCCATTACCGGTGTCCTACCTACTCCTAGGGCTGACACAGACAGACAGGCTGGCAGGCAGGCTTTTGAAAGGAGAGTGGATATTGTGCAGCCCAGACTGTGTTTAGACCCTGCATTGCAATAGGTTTTGATTAACAGTTTTTGGCCAGTTTTTGGTGAAATATTACTTGTATGTTGTGCAGCCTGTACTTATAGTAGGATACAGATCTTTTCAAGTAACTGCAGGTGTATTTGATAGGTGCAAAACTCAACTTTTATTATCTGTACACATTTCAATTAGGTGTTTTTTTCACTTTGGTGCGGCCCAGTTTTGTCCATAGAGCCACATTGCACTTAAATTTGAATACAGCAATTTTGTAGTCACCGCAGAAGTATTTAAAGGTGCAAAAAACGCCTTTTATTATCCGTATACATTTCAAATAGGTATTTTTTTACTTTGGTGCACCCAGTTTTGTTCATAGAGCCACCTTGCATTTAAATTTGAATATAGCAATTTTGTAGTCACCGCAGGTGTATTTATAGGTGCAAAAAATGCTTTTATTATCCGTATACATTTCAAATAGTTGTTTTTTTCACTTTGGTGTGGCGCAGTTTTGTTCATAGAGCCACCTTGCACTTAAATTTGAATACAGCAATTTTGTAGTCACCGCAGGTCTATTTATAGGTGCAAAAAACACCGTTTGTTATCTGTATAATTTTTAAATAGCTGTATTGCACGTGGTGCGGCCCTAGTTTTTTTCAAATAGCCACCCTGTACGACAATTCTGATAGAAAAATTCTCTAGTAACTGTTCTCGTTTGTCATTGCTGCAAAAAACGCAATTTCTCATCCGTGTAACTTCTGAATAGTTTTATTGCACTCGGTGAATCTCAGTTTGGCGCAGATAGCGCACTTGTATGATATTTTGTTGAAAACTATCAATTCCTAGTCCTACTGGGCAGTTGTAAATCCCTGGGACTGAAGGAAGAACGGTTTTACGGTCTTACGGTTCTTCCCATAGACCGCATTTCACAGGTATTCGCAAGAAACATTTCAGTTTCTAATCCTAGTTGGCTGTAGGAAATTAGAGGGATTTAAGAATAGCTGTGATTTGCCGTCTTTCAATAAGAGACTGTCAAAAACTCTTCCATACCTTTTTAAAAATTATATCTTTCTGAACATGGAGCGAAATGCAGGTGGTAAGCGAGCAAAGAGGGGGGTAGGACATGGAGGTAGAGGTACGAGAGAAGGTGCTCCTTCCAGTGCTGGCGACAACATGCATGCCAGCGGATCGTCGGTTGCAGGACCGTCAGGCCTGTCATCGCTGGGTCAGGGCCCTGTGAATCTCAGTAACGAACAGCGTCGCCAATCTGTTCTTCAGTGGTTAATGCAACCTGCATCCAGCAGTCTTACCTCCTTGTCCTCCCAGTCACGGCCACAAATGTCATCATCAGCATCATCAGCATCCGTCCAACATGAAGCGAAGGCAGCCCAAATGTCAACTCGTGTACCCACCACTGTGGATAATCCATTTTCTGAAGACCTCTTTGATGACAAAATGCAGTTGGGGTCAGAAGGCATTTCCAAAGATCAAGAGGCCAAAGAGGATGATTTTGTCTGCTCTGACGCCCAGTTACTGATGCCATCAGAGGAGGAGAAGGAAGCCGGTCAATCGGCAAAAATCCCGGGTGGTCGGCAACACCTTGCAGTGCCTCTTGCTTGTAGCCCGCAGCTCCTGGATGCAGAATGTCAGGACGACCAAGTCACCTGTGTTGATGATGATGATGACGACATTGCGGATCCAACGTGGTCTTTTCCGCAGAATTTGCTTGTGAGCGCTTCATCACTGGACGAGGAGGAAGACGATGGGGTAGTGTCAATACAGGTCCCGTGTCAAAAAGGGAGAAGGCGGTCGCAGAAGTCCGCTGATATGATTCCGCCAGCCACGGTCAGCGGAAACCCCGCTCCTCGCTTATCGACGTCGAAAAGATCCAGGTCCTCTCAAGCCTGGGCCTTCTTCGAGCAAGCCTCTGATTCACCCAGCGATGTCATATGCCGCCTTTGCCGTAAACGCATCAGTAGAGGCAAGAATCTTAGGTGTTTAACCACCACCAACATGTCTAGTCACATTTAGCGAGTTGAAATGGAAGGAGCACTTGGCCAAAAAAGGCCACACTGATGCCAGGCTTTCAACCACTGTCACACCCTCTGTCTCCGTCTCCTCCTCCTCTGCCACCCAAGCGTTCCTCAGCTGCCCATGTCTATCAGAGTCATGATCAGGGATCGGCCTCCGCTTCAGCCTCCACCGTCGCCCGAGTACCACAAGCACCACCAGAGACCCATCCTACCCCTTCTCCTTCCACCAGTTTGACGACCTGCATGCCGTAAGGCGGCCAGTCTAGCAGCCAGCCTTCTGTCTTCAGGTTTGGGAGCAGAAGAAACCTTCTGATTTCTGATGAAGCGCGGGTACACACGCGAAATGCGTAAAGTCTAATTTATGTTTATATGTTTTTAATTTTGTCTCGGTTAATGCCGCGGCATTTTTAAGAATAAAAAACTTTTAATGAAAAGCCTTTAGCCTGGGCTTTTTCTATTTCCACTGCATGTGCGCCGGGTCCATTTTTTTTTCTTTTTTTCCATTTTTGGCTCTCAGGCTCGGCGCACGCTCTTCAAAACCGCAAGGATGGTGCAGGGCTCTTTCCCCCAAGGTCCTCTGGTGGCATCACGTGCCCAGAGAAACCAGGCCGTGTTGAAATTAATCTGTCTTGGAGACCGTCTACACACAGGTCAGGAGCTGTGGACGGCTCTCCGCAATGAGACCGAGCGCTGGCTGGGTGACAAGAACCTTGTGCCAGGCAAGGTGGTGTGCGATAACGGTCGAAATCTGCTGGCCGCCATTAAGATCGATAGGCTGGAGCACATCCCTTGCCTGGCACATGTCATGAACCTTGTCATCCAGAAATTTCTAAAGCGCTACCCGGGTCTGGACTGCCTGCTGAGGAAGGCTCGAGGTCTGAGTTCGCACTTCCGCCATTCGCACCCTGCTACGTCCCGCCTGGCTGAGTGCAGCGTCAGCTCGGCCTCCTCGTCAACCGTCTCATTGTTGACGTGGCAACACGCTGGAATTCCACCCTCCACATGCTCCAGCGATTGTGGCAGCAGCGCAATGCCTTTACGCAGTACGAAGTGACACAGGGCCTGACAAGCAGCGGTGCGGACCTCGGGGTGTTGAACCACCGAGAGTGGAGGCAGGTGAAAGAGTTCTGCACCATCCTTGCCAGTTTTGAAGAAGCCACCAAAATGGTCAGTGCGGACAATGCCCTTGTCAGCATGACCATTGTAGTGATCTTAGTTCTGGAACGATCGTTGGACAGTCTGAAACATCAGGTCCCACCAGCGACGGAGGAGGAGACGGACACAGATGCGGACACGGAGCCTTTCTCTCCGTTGAATCCACAAGGCACGACAGTTTCACAATTTTATCGGTCTTCATTAGGCAGTGGTTCGGGGTCCAGGGCTAGTGCGGAGCATCAGCTCTCAGGGTGCATCATCTGAGGCAAGTCAGGGCTGTGTTGAAGCTGTGCCGGAGAAAGCGGAGGAGGAGGAGGAGGTATTCCTAGACACCGACGTTACCGACGTCCCTGCCTTGGAAAGAGGTTGGCGCGAATTTGAGGCGGAGGAGGAAGATGAGGAAGATCAGTTTGCTAGTGCCCCTCTACCCAGAGGCTTGGGAAATCAAGGCTCCATCTCTCACATGAGTGCTTGGATGCTCCATTTCCTCCAACATGATCCTCGCATTAAGGCCATCAAAATGAACAACAGTTACTCCTGGATCCCCGGTACAAAACAAAACTCAGCACTTTCCTTCTACCCACCCAAATAAAGAGTAAAATGCAGGAAATGGAGACCTGGCTGATTGAACAACTGGAGACATCTGTTTCGTCTTCTTCACGTTCTTCAAATGTCACGGTGGAACAACGTCAGCGATGTGACAGCAGTAGAGTGCCAAGTAGCCGTAGCGGCAGCAGGAGGCAAGGTGGTAGAAGCCTAATGGGTGACCTCTGGCAATCTTTATTTACCACCTCACCAACGCATTTAATGCAGGGCACACATCCAACACACAGAGACCAGCATGATCATGGTGCACTACTATCTGCGTCTCATCAACAATGTTTTTTTTGGATGTGTTCCGGACCCAATTGACTTCTGGGTATCCAAAATGGATGAATGGCCCGAGCTCGCTCGCCACGCCACAGAGGTGTTGTCCTGCCCAGCAGCCAGCGTCATATCTGAACGGACCTTCAGCACAGCTGGAGGAGTCTTTACAGACAAACGCATCCGGCTTTCCACAGATAATGTGGATCGTTTGACTTTCATCAAGATGAATCAGGAATGGATCTCTGATGATGTTGTGGCCCCAATTGCCGAGGTCACCGATTAGTTGCCGGTCTACTTCACATTCCTCTTCAAACAGAAATGGTCCTCTTGAAACCTTTTTTTTTTAAATGATCATTTCTTACTGCAATTTTTATTTTCAATTCCCAACAGTTCATTTTGCTGGTTTTGCTGTGAGGAGACTGTAAAAGACACCAAGGTTTCATGACAAAACCATATTCCATTTACTCACTTCTTCTTTAGAATTTTTCGCATTGTCAATGGTTTTGGGGTCATGGTGCTGTGAGATACAGCTATAATCATGGTCCTTTGGAACAGAAATGTGGCTTCTAAGTGGGATTTCTCCCTCACAATTTTTAGCAGTGGCTGAGAAGTCATTTTTATAATTTTTTGGGGTCATGGTGCTATGAGATACAGCTATAATCATGGTCCTTTGGAACAGAAATGTGACTTCTAAGTGGCATTTCTCCCTCACAATTTTTAACAGTGGCTGAGAAGTCATTTTAATAATTTTTTGGGGTCATGTTGCTGTGAAATGCAGCTATACTACAGGTCCTATTGTAAAAAATATGGTTTCTAACAGACATTTGTTCTTCACAATTGTCAAGAGTGGCTCAAGGGTGATGGTGCTGTCAGAAACATGAATAGGTAGGACACTGTTAATGGACATATTGCAAAATGACTTGTTTTTGCAAGATCGTTAACATAGCTATCAATCCATGTAGTGAGACAACCCATTTAATACATTTAAAAAAAAAGAGAAACAAAGACATGGTGGGATTCCATCCTATTTTAAAAATGTGTTTTCTAGAATGAAACTACTAAAAAACTGGCATGCACAAAATAGCTGATACAAATATTCCTCTGAATTGTACAAGGGAGGTACAGGAAGACTTGAACAGATGTAGGTTACCCAGGACAGGTATCGTCAATTTCCAGTTCAACTAAAATGGTGGTTGAAAGACACCTTTTTCGGCACTTTTTAAATCTGGGGGTCATGCAGGTTTGGGGCTCATGCTGTTGCCCAGGACAGGGATCGTCTATGTCCAGTGAAACTAAAATGGTAGTTCAAAGATTCCTTTTTCAGGCACATTTTAATCTGTGGGTCAGACAGGTTTAATGGTCATACTGTGGTACAGAACAGGTATAGTCAATGTCTAGTTCAACTAAAATGGTGGTTGAAAGACTCCTTTTTCCGGCACTTTTTAAATCTGGGGGTCATGCAGGTTTGGGGCTCATGCTGTGGTCCAGGACAGGGACAGTATATGTCCAGTTCAACTAAAATGGTCGTTGAAAGACTCCTTTTTCGGCACTTTTTAATCTGTGGGTCATGCAGGTTTGGGGCTCATGCTGTGGCCCAGGACAGATATAGTCAATGTCCAGTTCAACTAAAATGGTGGTTGAAAGATACCTTTTTCCGGCACCTTTTCAATCTGGGGGTCATGCAGGTTTGGGGCTCATGCTGTGGCCCAGAACAGGGATAGTCTAGGTCCAGTGAAACTTAAATGGTGGTTCAAAGACTCCTTTTTCAGGCAATTTTTAATCTGTGGGTCAGACAGGTTTAATGGTCATACTGTGGTACAGAACAGGTATAGTCAATGTCCAGCTCAACTAAAATGGCGATTGAAAGACTCCTTTTTCTGGCACTTTTTAAATCTGGGGGTCATGCAGGTTTGGGGCTCATGCTGTGGTCCAGGACAGGGACAGTATATGTCCAGTTCAACTAAAATGGTGGTTCAAAGACTCCTTTTTCTGGCACTCTTTAAATCTGTGGGTCAGACAGGTTTAAGGGTCATGCTGTGGCCCAGGACAGGGATAGTCTCTGTCCAGTGAAACTAAAATAGTGGTTGAAAGACACCTTTTTCCGGCACTTTTTTAATCTGTGGGTCAGATAGGTTTAAGGGTCATGCTGCGTTCCAGAACAGGTATAGTCAATGACCAGTTCAAGTAAAATGATGGTTCAAATCATACTGCCTTCTGGCACTTTTTAGTTTGTGGGTCATGCAGGTTTAAGGGTCATGCTGTGGTACAAGACAGGGATAGTGAATGGTCTGTGACTTTTTTTCTATGGCTTTTATAACCTAAGTGTGTTGCCTAAGATGTAGCACATATCCATTTGATTGTTGTGGATGTTAATTCCAGCTTCTCCAGCCCTGTTTGGGTGTAAGAATGAAGGTGTTGCTCCTCTCCCATAGACTTTATTGGTCATCGGCGATAATCTGCTATCGACTATCGGAAATCGTCTTGATAATTGCCGATATCGACTATCGACCCGATGACGATAGTCGACGTAAACACTCATCACTAGTTGTGACATCAATTTGAAATTTGAGGGTTTCATGTAGAGATAAGTAAAAATATTCTGTCTGTAGACTACTTAATGCTTATAATTTCCAGATTTATCATTCAGAAGTGCCATAACATATGACCAGTCACACAAAATGGCAGAACAATTTTATTGTGGCATCAATATCAGCATGGAAAGGGACTTCAGCCATTCCTCACAGTTTTTTCTTTGGCAAAAAAAAAGAAAATTAGTGCTATTTTTTGGATATTGTAACACAAATTTCCATAAATCCCTAGTACAAGCAAAAGGAAGTAAGGAGATAAGGAACAAGGGAACTTTATAATACATCTTATTAGCGAAAAATGCTTCCTTCTTCATTTACCATCCTGCTTTTCTCCTCCATCCAGAAATGTTATCTTTTCACTCGGTCAATAATCACTAAAAAAGAAATGGAGGCTTCTGCTTCACTGAGAGATCAGGTTACAGTGGCACAAGATGACTTTTGAAAGGGGATGAGCAGAAGGAGGGGCATATAGATGGTCTTGGCTGTATAATGTTTTGTCTCCCCTTAGTTGTAGACATGGTTACACTGCTCCTTACTGCTGTCTAATGTCCTCTGTGCTGCTGTGTGTGTGAGCATACTGTTTTCATTTTCATTTCCCTTTCAATAGACTTCTACGGCCAGCTGAAACTCAATCTCTCAGGGAAGTAGAAGTCTATCTGCAGGTTGGATTCACTTAGTGATATATGAGCAAGTGAATAGATAAATAAATGGATGAATTGCAAAGTTGTTTTTTTTTTTTTTTTTTGTAATGTTGATTTGTGGAAAGTTATTTTATAATTGAAACTATATCTTGCACCAAAAAATTGTCATAGCCCTGATCTTTAAATGTATGAACAGTTGTAAGCTAAAACTTACCGTATATACTCGAGTATAAGCCGATTTTTTCAGCACAAAAAATGTGCTGAAAAATCCGACCTCGGCTTATATTCAAGTTACTGTCGGCACCGGGCGCTGCCATGGCCCGAGTGCCGACAGGCACGCTTCAGCTATATGCGACTCCTCAGGGAGCTCATATAACTGAAGGCCGAGTCAGCTGACAGTGTCCAAGCACTGCGATGGCCCAGGCGCTGTCAGTGATCTCTTCCCCTGTATGCGACTCCTCCGGAGCGCATGCAGGAGAAGAGATACCACTGCGGAGCAGAGAGCGAGCGCTCCCTACTACGCAGTCGACTCCGGGCGGCCGCAGACTCGCGGCTGTCTGGAGTTTCCGGCACAGGCAGCGTGTGTCATCACGCTGCGTGCGCGGCCTGATGACATCACCCGCCTGTGCCGAGAAGATGGAGGAGAGCGCCCGAGGGCAGAGCGGCGAGGATCGAGGTAAGTGTTTTTTTTTTGTTTTAAAACCCTACCTATACCTGCCTATAGCCTGCCTAGGCTACCTATTCCTGCCTATACCCTGCCTATAGCCTGCCTAGAGGGACCTATACCCTGCCTATACCTGCCTATAGCCTCCCTAGAGGGCCCTATCTCCTGCCTAGACCTGCATATAGCCGGCCTAGGGGGACCTATACCCTGCCTAGACCTGCCTATAGCCTGCCTAGAGAGATCTGTACCCTGCCTATACCTGCCTATAGTCTGCCTAGGGGGACCTATACCTGCCTAAACCCTGTCTATACCTGCCTATAACTGCCTAGGGGGACCTATACCTGCCTATACCCTGCCTATGAGGACCTATACCTGCCTATAACCTGCCTATGGGGATAATTACCTGCCTATAGCCTGCCTAGGGGGACCTATAACCAGCCTATAACAACCTATACCTGGCTATACCCTGCCTATGAGGACCTATACCTGCCTTTAACCTGCCTATGGGGGCAATTACCTGCCTATAGCCTGCCTAGGGGGACATATAGCTGCCTATACCAGCCTATGGGGGACATTAATCTGCCTATACCAGCCTATAACTACCTATGGGGGACATTAATCTGCCTATACCTGCCTATGGGGGATATTAATCTGCCTATACCTGCCTATATCTACCTATGGGGGACATTAAACTGCCTATGTAATTTTATTGGTATCTATTTTTATTTATAAAATTCACCAGTAGCCGTTGCATTTTCCACCCTATGTTTATACTCGAGTCAATAAGCTTTCCCGCTTTTTTGTGGCAAAAGTAGGTGCCTCGGCTTATACTCGGTCGGCTTATACTCGAGTATATACGGTACTCCAAGCATGGCACTTTTGAATACACCAAAGATATCCTGTGCGAAAAGATATAGTATGATATGCAAGGCATAACACACGCCAGACTCATAAACAAACATATGACAGGTTCATACATACTGTTGCATTCTACACTACTCTATATTGATTTAGAAGTGGCATTTAGCATTCTATCTCCGCCAAAAAAAGTACCACAAAATGTGTCCGAAAATTGTGTATTTTTGACACAGCATGTTGCAATGTGTCACTGACTCATTTATTATGGCCACTTTAGATAATTCAACACGGAGGTGTGACTTAGTATAAAGTGGGCATGACTTTTTTGGAAAAGGGGACATGGTCACATTGCAGCATATTATGCAAAAAATGCACCAAAATTCTGGTTTAGGTAAAAATAGGAATAAAAGGTGATTAAAAAGTCTTTGAAAATTGTACTAGTGAAAACTATACTATAATCCACAAAAAGCAAGCCTAACATAGGGCCATAGATAAAAAAGGTTTCTTACTGACTTTGATTGCTGACGGTGTGGAACTGACTTCGACTGGCCTCCCCTATCCCAGTTTGGTTAATGTTCCCTGGCCTGTTGCCTTGATTAAAGAGAATTTCCTTTAGTCTTTTCTTTATCATTGATCTGGGCAAGAACGGTTCTCTTTCTATCCTCGACTGATTTACTGGGTCTCTCTTCCTCTTACCTAGTTTTTCCTTGCTATAGGGAAGATATCTCCAACCTCAAGTCATCTTTTTTCCTTGCAGGTCTTTTCTACTTGAAAATATGTACTTGTTAAATATCTTATCTCTCAGTGATCATCGGTTAGCTGTTACTCCATTTAATACCTTTCTCTAAAGTGTATGGATATATCTCCATAACCAATATGCATATGTTGAATCTTCCTTTTGTAAGCACCTCTATAACCGACATATGTTGATGCTGTTTGCACCGTTTCTGCCTTTATCATTGTACAACCTTATTATTACTTGAATAAAGCTTTGAATAAGAAATAAAAAGTTTTTTAAACAAAAATTGGAATTGTACTAACTGACAAAATAAAACTAACATGTCCTGTATACCACATAGTTAACTGAAACATCCCAAAAAAAGATTTTGGGCCTTATGTTCTGTATGAAAACTGTCTAGCAGTAAGACTGGCTTTGTTGACCATAGCAACTAATCAGAGCTTAGCTTTCATTTCATATAACGCGCTGAAAAAATAAAAGCTGAGTTCTGATTGGATGCTATGGGTAACAAAGACAGTTGTACTGCTACACAGTTTTCATACGTAAGGCCCTTTATTTTTTTTTTTCCTTCTTTGCCATCTAGCTGGGGAGGATGCAGCAACAGGCACAGTGCATCAGGTCAGAACCAGGGATTAGAATTTACAAAATGTGTGTGGTAGTGGTGGTGGTAGTGGGGGAATTTGCCCTATATGTTCTGACCTGATGGACTGTGCCTTGTTCCAGTCCTGATCCTGCTACAGTACTTAAAGGGGTTTTATCATTACAAACTTTTGCAGACTTGAGCTGTTTCTATCTGTTTCAGCTTCAAACACTTGGACCTGTCTCTTCTCTTTGTAGGATTGCATCTCCTGCAAGGAGGTGTGTCTCCCTTCACTGGAGAGTTGTGACATCTTCATACTGTGTGTGCAGTGAAAGGGAGAGGACTTCACAGCTCTGCAGCCTTCCTGCATGCTTCCCATGCCTGCAGAGCTGTCAGCTCCAGGCTCCACAGGCTCCTTGTAACCAGAACCCCTGCATTGCTGTAAACAGTTATATGTACAGCCTGAACTGATTAAAGAAATGTGAGGATGCCCTCTGCCCCCCTCCTCCCTCTGTTATCAGGCAGGAGATAGAGGGGGGTGACTGTATAATGCTGTGTTATTTGGGGGGAGAGAGTGAATCTAGCAGCTACAGACCTCGTAATTGTCAAGATACTTCACCTTAGAGCTGGGAGATGAGCAAAGACAAGCTCACACAGCCTTCATTATACAGCTAGCAGCCAGCAGAAAAAGATGAGGCACTGTTTTTCATTTTCATTTCCCACAACTCAGAGGGGAGTAAGCAAAGAGTGCAGGCAGCCAATCACAGTGTAGGGGGTGTTTCCCATCCAGTGGGCATGTCTGAACAGGCTAAATGAAATGTCAGTCAGCCAATCACAGAAAAGGGGATGTGTCCCGTCCAGCTGCTGCAGAAATAGCTATAGATACACAGATTAGCTCAGATCTGATAAACTTAGTGACTTAGGTAATGCAAACCAATTGAAAAAGTGCCTATTTTTACTATCCCCATCATTAGAGATATGATCTTTGTAGCGAGAAAACCACTTTAGTATGTAGAAATTGTATTTCTGTTTGTATCTAAGTTATCATTTGTATAAAAATGAGATTGCACTATCATTGCGATATGTAGTAGATACCTTAATTTACCAAGGTTTTCAATTTTTTTCTGCAACCTAAATGCAGATTACCTTATAGCTATAAAATAAATATCATATCATTAATAGTATAGTATTCTAGGTGCTGCCACAACTCATTATAAGGGAGAAAATTGATTGGGTCTCTGTTCAGGAATAAAAAATGAGTCGTATGTCTTGAATGTTGACAGGCAGGGTGATATGAATCCAGTCTTATCTCTGTGTTATTGCTCTTGCCAGTCAGTATCTCACTATTAAGATAAAGCAAGTTACCCTGCCGTGTTAAGCTGTTGATTGAAAGGCTGATAATGGCATCTGGATTTTTCACAACAACTGCTATATTGTGCTGGCTACAGAAGAAGATGGATTAGTTTAATGGAAATTGATGTTTTTTGGCTTTAAATAGTAAAAAGGCTGCTTTTGAATGTTTCTTTGTCATCACAACTACATGTTAAGATATCTTCATCTTGTGAAAGTCTCCAGTGAAGAAAGCATTTATTGTTTAATATGTAGTTTTATGGGGAGCTGCTAAAATAAAGTTAATTCTTTTTTTCAGCTTTTACATTTATGCTTTTTTCGATTTTGATCAAATAAAACTAATATATTTAAGAAACAAGCTTTTTTGTTTATTTACTTATTTATTCTGCACTACGGGGTGATTTTTTTTTGTGTTTATTGTGTTTGATTTTTTGCATTTCCTTAGTCGCTGGGGGTTTTTAGTTTTAACTTTTTTTAATTCTTTTAACATAATGAACTATCTTTGTCTACATGACAGTAAATTACTGCCTATGCACGTAAAAGGCATATTTATATTAATTTATTTATACACTATTTCAGTTTTTTTTTTACTATAACTAGTATTATGATCAGAAAAAAAAAATAAGATGGATAACCCACATCTGATAATGTAGTGTTTAAAATCTCAACACACTAAAAATGAAAAGACGGTAATTGTGTTTGTACATTTAAAAGATTCATGTCCTGATAAAGGCATGTCACAGTAAGATGTACCCCGAGGTTCTCATTTCTTAAATCCAAAGAAAATTCAAATAGAATATGGTTTGTTATTATTTTACCAAACATTTTTGTCATTAAATTGTTTAAAAAGAGCTCACTGATTCACATTTTAACGTCTTACTTAATCAGGAGACTATTGCCTTTTTCAGTTTTCTTGCCACCATCATATTGCTTCAAGAAGATTTCTGCACACAAGGATATAAAAAAGAGGGGAGGGGTTTTCAAGTCCCTCCTCCAAAAATGAGAATTTCCAGAAGCAGCTGGGCCATTCCCAAACAAATTGGGGACATTTCCTGGGGCAGGATAAAATCTCCAAGAATAAGGAACAAAAGGTTGGCATATACAGTGGGGAAAAAATGAGAGAGGCCTGTAATTAACATCATAGGTAGACCTCAACTACTGTATGAGAGACAAAATGAGAAAACAAATCTAGAAAATCACATAGGCAAGCAGCTTGGTGTGAAGAAAGCAACTGTGGGAGCAATAATTAGAAAATGGAAGACATACAAGACATACTGATAATCTTCCTCGATCTGAGGCTCCATGCAAGATCTCACCCCGTAGGGTCAAAATGATCACAAGAACGGTAAGCAAAAATCCCAGACCCACAAGGGGAGATATAGTGAATGAACTGCAGAGAGCTGGGACAAACGTAACAAAGGCTACCATCAATAACACACTATGCCGCCAGGGACTCAGATCCTGCAGTGACAGACGTGTCCCCGTGCTTAAGTCAGTACATTTCTGGGCCCATCTGAAGTTTGCCAAAGAGCATTTGGATGATCCAGAAGATTACTGTGTGAATGTCATATGATCAGATGAAACCAAAGTAGAACTGTTTGGTAGAAACTCTACTCATCGTGTTTGAGGAGAGAGAATGCTGAGTTGAACCCATGAGCATCATTCCTACTGTGAAGATTGAGGGTGGCTACATCTTGCTTTTGGGCTTTCTCTCTGCAAAGGGACCAGGACAACTGATCTGTGTACATGAAAGAATAAATGGGGCCATGTATTGTGTTATTTTGAGTGCAAACCTCCTTCCATTAGCAAGGTTACTGAAGATAAAACATGGCTGGCTCTTTCAGCATGACAATGATCCCAAGCACACCACCAGAGCAATGGAGGAGTGGCTTCGTAAGAAACATTTCAAGGTACTGGAGTGGCCTAGCCAGTCTCCAGATCTAAACCCCATAGAAAACCTTTGGAGGGAGTTAAACATCTGGACATCTGCATGGAGGAATGGGCCAACATACCAGTAACAGTGTGTGCCAACCTTGTGAAGACTTACAGAAAACATTTGACCTCTGTCATTGCCAACAAAGGATATATAACAAAGTATTGAGATGAACTTTTGTTATTGACCAAATACTTATTTTGTCTCTCATAGTTGAGGTCTACCTATGATGTCAATTACAGGCCTCTCTCATCTTTTTAAGTGGGAGAACTTGCACAATTGGTGTTTGACTAAATACTTTTTTACCCCACTGTATGCATATGTATTTCCTCGTCTGTTACAACTTTAAATTCTACACTATCCAGCATGGGTTTTCTCTCATTTTGTTTTCTCTGATCAAAATAGATCAGACTGTTTTTTTGCAAACATTGAGAATTGTGATATCTTATTGTGATGTATTACTTGTATCACTGGTTTTTGTCACAAAAACAAATTGGTGTATTTTGTTACAGCACTTTCAGAATATGCCAAACATATAATATGATAACAATCCCCTAATTATGGGAAATGTGTAAATCTTCAAGGATTTATCAGACTCCAGACTTGTATTTTCCATGACAAATGCTCTGCATGTGTATATTGACATTCTCTTCTAAAAGAAGACTTTGATTTTCATGCTTGTTAACCTGTTCAAGACCAAGGCACTTTTACTTGCTCACAGGCACATATTTTGTTTTAACTTCTTAAAAATATCAGGAAAAAAGAAAAAAATATCGCTTATCGAGGCGCATTGCCCGACGGAGGCGCATAATATATGTAATGCGCCTCAATAGGCGCATTGCGCAATGGGGGCGCACAGCACACCATATTTAGGTGCATTACAAAGTGTCGTGCCTGGCGTATAACGCGCTTAGTTTGGGTGTACGACAGTTTATTTACAACAAGAATATGGCATCAAAAGTGGTTTTGGCGCTAAATAGACCAAAAAACTGGCGTTGGTGTGTTGGGACATGTCACCCTGTATGCCTCAAAAGGTAGAAAAAGACCTTTAGGTTTTTACTATACTTTTTTTTTTAATTATTCATTTTCCCTCCATCTGGGGCTGATACATTTATGCAAGTTACAGAGGCAATATAGGCCCCGTGCTCAACACAGACCTGATCATGGTCTGATAAAACCCTAAAGTTCAAGCAGTTATGTGCCCCCAGTGATTACATGAATGATAATGACAAAACTGGAAGCCTGACGTGTGCCTGGTAAGATGTACTCTTTACTCTGACTTACAACGTGGGGCATGGCTCAACATGCTGACGCAACATGCTGAATCATGCCCCAAAATTACATCAGAATGTCACAAGCCCACTGTCCTTCTGGCCAGCACAGCAGAGCGCCTCTTGTTTTACTTCCTCCTGTCCATCCACTGTCTTCAGACTGGTATAGAGCTGCACAGCAGCTCCTGATTTCATTCCTTACGCCCACTTGTCATCTTCAAACTAGTACAGCAGCTTTCCCTCATGCCATGTTATTGGCCCTGACACAGCAGCTGTGTCGGTACTGTCCCATCTCCAACTCCTCCAATGTAAAGTATGGGTGCCTCCAATGTACATTTCTGTACTGTACCTGAAACCATTTGATTAGTACATATGTGTCATGCTGGCATTTGTAGTTAGAACAGGTGTTTAACATATGCCGCTGTGGCATGCTGACACTTGTAGTTCCGTGTTTCACAGCAGTTAGTAGTTATGGAACTACAAGTGGCAGCATATAAGAGACAGAAAGGGAGGCAAAATCTTCTAAACAGAGGCACAGACAGCAAAACAAATGTAAAAGGGAGGTTAATACTTCACTGCATCAAAAACTATTTTTTTTTGCTGGAGTTGCATTTAATTAATGTACATGTTCTGACTTACATACAAATTCAACCTAAGAGCAAACCTACAGTCCCTATCCTGCTCGTAACCTGTGTACTGCTGCATACAGCAATCAAGAAGACATAGATCAGACTTGTACAACATGGCAGGTTATGGTGTCAGACCATCCGGGACCATCTCGGAACACTCATACAGTACACCGGACAGTACTGCCCAAACCTGTTTACACCACCAATTTGGGGTCGGGTTTATACAAACCACACCCCCTTTTGAGCCATGAAAGGATCCAGAAATGAGTTGACGGAACACATGCGGCCCATGGACCGTGAGTTGTGCAGGAGTGTCATAGGTGGTAATAAATCTCTCTGTAGAGCCCGGCTGTCACACAGTGCCAACTCTCTACTTCTGCAGCTGTACAATGTCTGTGCAGTTCTTGCAATGCACATATTTGAGGATCATCCTTTCAGAGTCACTTTCAGATCAAGTGGTTAAGCTTATATTTTCTTTACTATTTATATTTTTACTTTCATTTTGAAAACCTGCCATTGAGTGGCAAATGTCTTATTAGATCCTACTGATTTGATACCTCATTCAGTAAGAAAAATTTTTGGGGGGCATGTATGAACTAGGCTGCGAAAGAAGTCTGACATATTTTCAGCCCGACATCAGGCACAGCCCCGTTCGCATTAGTGTAATGCCTCCCGTATGCCAGTATCAGGCGCATTACAGAGCGACTGGGGCATCTTGCAACGTGCCTGATTTCTGTGGGGCGAACTTGAACAGTACAAAGCTATACATTTATAGATTTGCTATGTCAATTCTAGGCTCATTACTGCTGGAACAGGTATACCACTTTCAGAGTGGTATACCTGAGCCAGAAATGTCATATTATCGCTAGAATGCACCTGATTTATGACCCGCCCTATGTCTCTAATAATGTTCAATTTTCTCTTTGGCATTGTCATTTAATATCGGTGGGTAAATCAACCAATGTACATTACTTATATTTTTTAACAGTTTTTGCAATATAAACACATCTTTAGATTCCCTTAGCTTACTTTTAGAGATAGATTTTTTGCACAGTGACCAAACTAAGCAGCAAAAAGCTAAGTGTACCTTTTGGAACTACCAGCTTAAGTGGCTCAAAAAAGACTCTTACACCTATCACCTTAAGTCATAGTTGCCAACTTTTGAAAATGAAAAAGCAGGAGATATTAGTGGGCGGCGCTAAGCGCGTCACGGCAAAAATTTGCATGACCACGCCCATCTTGACGGTATGCCACGCCCCTTCAAAAAGCCACACCTACTCCACCTAACTGCATAACGGCTTTGGAAGAAAGCCAGGTAGATGCCCTTATAGCCAGGTAGTAGCCCTCCATAACCAGGTAGTGCCCCTTACAGGCAGGTAGATGCCCCCTTGTAGCCAAATAGATGCCCTCTCTGTAGCCAGGTAGAGCCATATTTGTAGACAGGTAGATGCCCCCCTTTGTTAGCCAGGTAGATGCCCCCATTGTTTGGCAGGTAGTGCCCCCATTGTTTGGCAGGTTGTGCCCCCATTGTTTGCCAGGTAGATGCCCCCATTGTTTGCCAGGTAGTGCCCCCTCTGTTGGCCAGGTAGATGCCCCCATTGATTTCCAGGTAGTGCCCCCTCTGTTGCCAGGTAGATGCCCCATTGTTTGCCAGGTAGTGCCCCCTCTGTAGCCAGGTAGTGCCCCCATTGTTAGCCAGGTAGTGCCCCCATTGTTAGCCAGGTAGTGCCTCCATTGTTGCCAGGTAGTGCCCCCTTTAGTAGCCAGGTAGTGCCCCCTTTAGTAGCCAGGTAGTGCCCCCATTAGTAGCCAGGTAGTGCCTCCATTAGTAGCCAGGTAGTGCCCCCATTGTTGCCAGGTAGTGCCCCCATTGTAGCCAGGTAGTGCCCCCCATTGTAGCCAGGTAGTGCCCCCCATTGTAGCCAGGTAGTGCCCCCATTGTTAGCCAGGAAGTGCCCCCTCTGTTGCCAGGTAGTGCCCCCATTGTTAGCCAGGAAGTGCCCTCTCTGTTGCCAGGTAGTGCCCCCCATTGTTAGCCAGGTAGTGCCCCCTCTGTTGCCAGGTATTGCCCCCATTGTAGCTAGGTAGACCCCCCACTGTAGCCAGGTAGACCCCCCATTGTAGCCAGACAGTGCCCCCTAAAACAATAAAAATAAAATAATAAAATCCACTTACCTGACCAGGCTCCTGCAGAGCGGCCAGCTCCCGGCCGATCTCCTCAGCGTCACAGGGGAAGTGAGTGCAGCCGCGCGTCACTTCCTCTGTGACGCTGACATGTGTGTACGGCGCACAGTGGCGCCGGACATACAGGGGGAGGAGGCAGGAGGGAGCGATCCCTTCTGCCTCCTCCCTGCTCAGCGCGGGTGTGGGCGGGTGAAGCGGGCGCAGCGCCCGCATCACCCGCCTGTGGGAACGGGACCGGCGGCGCCAGAGTAGCGCACCAGCGCTACTCCGGCGCCGCGGTCATTTAAAGGACCCCCCGCCGCCTGCTGGCGGCGGGAGAAATGCCAACTCCCCCGGGAGGGCGGGGGACCCCAAATAGCGGGACCCCCCCGCCAAAAACGGGAGAGTTGGCATGTATGCCTTAAGTTGCAATGCAACTTAAATCAATTAAAGCCCAGGCATTATCAGCTTAGCTGCTATTTTAGCTCCTTTGAAACTTGTGTACATCACTTCATGTAGTCAGCAAGCTCTATAAAAGACTTTCTGTCAACAGTATGATCCTGACCTGACACATCCAGTATAAGGGAATCCTAAACTTCAATGGTCTGTTCTGTTCTCAAATTGGTTATAATGACAAAAGTCTTTTTACCTCTCTAGTGCATCCTACATTTCTAAATCCTTTCCTTCTTTCCAAATGGTTTTAATCTGAGAATTCGTGCTTGTTCCATGTTGGATAATGGTGCTGCACAAAGGTATTGGCAAATGATGCTCACATACCAAGATCATATTACTACAGACCCTATCTGTAGCTTACATGGCAGTATTACTTCGGCTTCTTTTAGTATAATCAGGGATGTTCCTTGGTGTGTGTGCTGGGTGCCGCTCAATTGAGGGGGCGCCGTAGCGTCGCAGGAGTGTGTGATGCACAGCTTTCATCAGCCCCCTGTGATGCTGGATCTCCTAGGTCGGAAGCCTAAGCTTCTGCCCCAGGAGATCCCAGGAGTTGTGTGCCAGCTGTACACCAGCTGCCGGACCTGCTGCACGGAGAGGAAAAATGGAGAGGTGAGTACCTTTTTTTTTAATTCTCATTAACTACAGGGGGGTAAATAACTACCTGGCTACAGGTGGCAATTACCTGGCTACAGGGGGAAACTTACTGACAACAGGGGACAACTTTGTGGCTACAGGGGGCAATTACCTTGCTACAAGGGGCTACTTACTGACTACAGGGGCAACTAACTGGCTATATGGGGCAATTACCTGGCTACAGGGAGCTACTACCTGACTAAAGGGCGAAATTACCTGGCTACAGGGGACAACTTACTGACTGCAAGGGGCAATTACCTTGTTTCAGGGAGCAACTTACTGGATACAGGGGGCAATTACCTGGCTACAGGGGGATACTACTTGGCTACAGGGGGCATCTACTAGGATATAGGGGGCAATTACCTAGCTACAGGGGCAACGTCCTGGCAACAGGGGGCTACTTCGTGGTTACAGGGGGCTACTACCTGGCTACAGGGGGCAACTACTTGGCTACAGGGGGAAACTTACTGGCAACAGGGGGCAGCTTACTGGCTACAGGGGACACCTACCTGGCTACAGGGAGCAACTTACTGGCTACACAGGGCAACTACCTAGCTACAGGGGGCAATTACCTTGATACAGGGTTGAAACATACTGGCTACAGGGGGCAATTTCCTGGCGACAGGGGGCAACTACCTGGCTACAGGGGACAACTACCTGGCTACACTGGGCAACTACCTGGCTACATGGGGGCTACTACCTGGCTACAGGGGGGGAAATAACTACCTGACTACAGGAGGGGCAAATAACTACCTGGCTACAAGTGGCAGCTACCTGGCTACAGGGGGCATATAACCACCAGGCTACAGGGGGAAGATACCTGGCTACAAGGGTCAAATAACTACCTGGCTACTAGGGGGCAACTATATTTCTAATTATTGGGAGACCTATATAACTACCTAATAACTATCTACTAAATAGGGGACAGAGATACCTACCTATTAGGGGACCTAATTGGGTGCTATACACCTATGGTATTAAACAGTCACTATGTGGTGGCGATATGTGGTCATGGTTCGGTGGTACTATTCAGTTACTATGTGGTGGTGATATGTGGTCATGATGCTATGGCATTATACAGTCACTATGTGGTGGTGATATGTGAGCATGGTGTGGTGGTATTATTTAGTCCCTATGTGGTGGTTATATCTGATTATGGTGTTGTATTATTATTCACATAATCTCATAATTCACATAATCTTATTATTCACAGTCAGGGCTGAGGTGTTTGTTGGTGCAGTGCATTGGCACGGGCAGTACGGTAAGATGGGGCGCAAGCCCGTTATGGAGATGGCGAATTTGTCGGAAGGTTGTTGGCTCATGAGAGCATGGTGGCAGCTTTAGCAGGACATGTTATGAGTGTGCGCGCGCGGAAGGGGGAGTGGGCTTTATGTGGATTCTCTGATGGCTAATTGGTGAGCACCTGAATGGGGTGTTTACCTAACATGATATAAAAGGAAGTGAGCTCAGACCACATGTGATCGGACCTCTAAGCCTTGATAAAGCCAAGTTAGCTGGCGAAACATGTCGGCGAGGTCAGGCATGACGTTTTAAATTGTGATCTCTCACCTCTGTCCACAAGTGTCACATGCTGCTGCGACGGTGTCACAAGGGGGCCTCTATTTGTTCTGTGTCTATGAGATTAGGGATGACTGCCAAGTAGTTGGCTTGGGATCCCTTACTGAAGCTAGTACTTTGCTATAGATATTAGGCTCTCCTGTTAATAGGTGGGGTTCCACCAGACTTGATGATAGAAAGGGAGTTATTCCCTCTTTCAGAAGCAAAAAGGGTTAAATGATGAGGATAGAGATCAGGTTTTTAAATAGTGTGTATAGAGGTTAAGAGTTAGATATAATAAAAGTTACATTTTAGTGTTTAATTGATAGAGAACTGATAGAGTTTAAGTTTGCCTATGGCAAACTAGTAAATATAGTATTATTATTCAGTCTCTATGTGGTGGTAATATGTGGTTATGGTGTTAAGGTATTATTCAGTCACTGTGTAATGATGATATGTGGTGTATTATTCAGTTACTATGTGCTGGTGATATGTGGTCATTGTGTGGCAGTATTATTTGGCCACTATGTAGTGGTGATATGTGATCATGGTGTTGTGGTATTATTCAGTCACTATGTGCTGGTGATATGTGGTCATAGTGTTGCGGTATTCGCTCACTATGTGGTGGTGATATGTGGTTATAATGTGTCAGTATTATTTGATCACTATTTGCTTGTGATATGTGGTCTAAGTAGTACATTGGTACTATTATCCTTGGGATACTGGTTTTGTGTAGCAGTGTTATTTGGTAACTGTATGGCTGTTATTTAGTAGTTTTATATGTAGCACATTGTGTTAAAGGGAATCTGTCGCCATTTTTTTTTTTAACTTATTAAATCAAGAGCCTGATCCATATTCTTTTCCTCTCAGTCATTTTTTATTTCCTGATTGTAGATTTCTCAATTCGGCCGTTTATAATTATGATTGGGGGGAAAGGACATTCTTGCTTGCACTGCTTTAACAGCGGGTCAGAGAGATATTTTACAGCGCTTCATTCACATTAGGATTCTTAAAGACAGTTTTCTGTCTCATAGACTTCTATTAGGAGAGTTTTCACTGTGAAGGGGGGGAGAGGGGGAGCTGTGCCCATCTCCTTTGTGATTGGTGGATTCTGTGTTATCTGTACCAATGGTGTATCCTTTTCAGTTTAACCCTGCTTTTACTGATAATGAGAACCACTGCTGAAAAGCTTTTTAAAAACAAAACAGGGAGTGTCAGACGATTATTAGGCTTAGTGGCCAAAGTGAAAACTGAGGACTTAAGAATTTTTAAAAAAATACCGAAAGTGTATTTGGAAAATTTAAAAAAAACATAACCAAAAATTCCTAAAAAATGTGTTTAACATAAAAATGTGAGTTAAACAATAAGTCATTTTTTGATGACATTCCCTTTAAAGCTCTTTGTATGTTTTGGCTTTGGCTGATGGTGATGCACTGTGTCGCATGATTTCGCATTACTTTAAGGGGGGGGGGGGGATTTCTTCACCTCACTCTGAGTGCAATTTAACCTAAAAATGGTCCTGAGTATAATGTTCTGCTGTGTTTGTTTGTGAATGTTCAGTTTCTTGTATAAGATTATGTCTGACAAAGAGAGCTAGTACTCTCGAAAGATTACTATCAAATATACTTATTTAACCTCTAAAAGGTTTTGCCTGAATTTGTCACTCTTCTTTAGCTATTTTGGAAAGTTCTCTGTATAGAAATTTATTTTAAGTACTATTACACTTCTTTAATTGACTTTACTATTTATCATTTTCCCTTTAGGTACTTATATGTGTACCTGCTGTTTTCACTTTTGTCCCTCTATGGAACTCATTCTATGATCTGTAAAAAGTGATTTGTACAATTTTTGCTTCCATGTTGCCAACAATTTAACCTGCTATTAGGGCTATAGCTACCTCTGTGATTCTTTGTTTTTTTTGCAGATCGTCATCTTATTTCTCTCTAACATTGCTTATGACCTTGCTACTAGAGATGGGCGAATTGATTCTAACGAAGTGGAATTCATTTAGAATTTCAGGAAATCTTCGGTTCTGAACGAAGTCGAAGTTTGGGGTACTTGGGGTGAACGAAGTGTGCTTTTGATTGATAAAATGGCTGCGAGCACATGGCGTTACATGGGGCAAAGCACTTGGGAGGAAGAAGGGCATAGCCTGCATGACATGTGCAGAGATGAAGCCAATCAGAGAACGGCGGGATTCTGTGACGTCACCGCCACTATATAAGTTCCGGGCGCGACGCTGGGAGCTCATACGATCTCACTGTATTGATCAGGGAAGGTTTGCTGTCGCGGCTGATTGTTACTGATCTTTATACAGCGATTTTTGTGGGGTGTCTCAGCTTGTCTCAGAGACTGCTTCTCTTAATGTTCTATTTCTGATTTTTTGGGGTATTGGATCGGAAGTCCAGTGTGCGTCCACTGCTGCTGCATTTTACATTTTAATGCTATCTGCTCACAGCACATTGAATATCCATGGGGGATCTAAGCCAGTTCCTGTTGTTTCATTTAAAGAAACAGCGTTTTTACAATACAAATACCACTTCATTTTCGGGCTGCTCAATTCTTTTGCGCAAATTTTCATCCAGGGATTAATTAAGTGTTGTTTTTCTGCTGTGGTGACTCCAAGAAAACCGTCTTTTTCCCCCGCCAAAAAATAAAAATTTTTCCCGTAGCCTAATTCCCCAAGCGAAGGTTTTAATTACAATTATTTCTCTTGTTGTGTAGGTAGAATAAAACGCAAATTTTAACACACTATAAAAAATCTTAGTTTGTGGCTGCTCCAATTTTTTGCGCAATTTTACATCCAGGGGCTAATTAAGCGTTGTTTTTGTGCTGTGGTGACCAAAAAAAAACCGTCTTTTTCACTGCCAAAAATTACAATTTTCTGTTGCATTAATTCACAAACAAAGGTTAATTACAATTTTTTTTTCTTGTTGTGTAGCGTAAAAAAACACGCAATTTGTAACACGTACCAAAGCTAGTAGTTTGTGGTGCTCAATTCTTTTGCGCAATTTACATCCATGGGTTAATTAAGCCGTTTTGTTCTGCTGCTGTGGTGACTCAAGGAAACCGTATTCTTCCACGCCAATAATTACAAATTTTCCGTTCCATATTCACAAGGCAAAAGGTTTACTTTCAATTTTTTTCTCTTGTTGTGTAGCGTATGAAAAATCAGGGCAACTTGTAAACACACTAAAGCTAGCAGTTTGTGGGCTGCTCAATGACTTCTTGGGCGCAACATTTTACAATCCAGGGGGCTAATTAAGAGTTGTTTTTTTGTGCTGGGTGGACAAAAATAATAAAAAACCGCTCTTTTTCACTGCCCATAAATTTACAATTTTCATGTTGCATAATTTCACAAGACAAAGGTTAATTACAAATTTTTTTCTTTGTTGTGTAGGTAGAAAAAACCGCCATTGTACACACGACTTCAAGGATTGTTAGTTTGTGGCTTGCTCAATTCTTTTTGCGCAATTTACATTCCAGGGGTTAAAAATTTAAGCGTTGTTTTTTTGTGCTTGCGGTGACTTCCAAGAAACCGTCTTTTTCAACGCCCAAAAATTTACAATTTTCCTGTAAGCCTAATTTCCACAAGCGAAGGTTTAATTTTACAATTTTTCTTTCTCTTGTTGTGTAGCGTAGCGGAAAACACGTCAAATTGTTAACCACCACTATAAAGCTAGCAGGTTTGATGTGCTGCTCATTCTTTTCGCGGCATTTTACATCCCAGGGGACTTAATTATGCGTGGTTTCTTTGTTTGCTTGTGGTGACTAAAAAACAAATTTTAAAACCAGTCTTTTTTTCACTGCCAAAAAATTACAAATTTCTTCCTGTAGGGCATAATTCAACAAGAAAAATGGTTAATTACAATTTTTTCTCTGTAGTGGAGCGTAGAAAAAAAAAACACGGCAAATTGTAAACGCTACAAAGCTAGTAGGTTTGTGGCTTGTTCCCAATTACTTTTGCCGGCAATTTTAACATCCTGGGGGTTAATTACAGCATTGTTTCTGCTGCTGTGTGACTCCAAGAAACCGTCTTTTTCACCGCCCAAAAAATTTACAAAATTTTACTGTACATAAATTCCACAAGCAAAAAGGTTAATTTACATTTTTTTCTTCTTGTTGTGTAGGAGTAAGAGAAAACTCGCCAATTTGTAACCCGGCTTACAAAAAGCTAGTAGGTTTGTGGGCTTGCTCAATTCTTTTGCGCAATTTACATACAGGGGTTAAGTAAGCGTGTTTTGTGCTTGTGGTGACAACAAAATTAAAACCGTCTTTTTTCACCGCCAATATTTACAATTTTCGTAGCATAAATTCATAAAGCAAAGGTTTAAATTACAATTTTTTCTCTTGTTGTGTAGCGTAGAAAATCACCGCAATTTGTAACACGCTACAAAGCTTAGTAGCTTGTGGCTGCTCAATTCTTTTGCGCAAATTTTAACATCCAGGGGTTAATTTAGCTGTATGTTCTGCATGCTGTGGTGGACTCCAAGAAACCGTCTTTTTACCGCCAAAAAATTACAATTTTTCTGTACCATTAATTCACAAGCAAAAGGTTAAAAATTACAATTCGTTTCTCTTGTTTGTGTAGGGTAGGTAAAAAACACACGGCAATTGTAACACACGCTAACAAAGCTAGTAGTTTGGTGGCTGCTCCATTCTTTTGCGCAATTTACATCCAGGGTTAATTAAAGCAGTTGTTCTGTGCTTCGTTGGTGACTCCAAGAAACCGTTTATTTTCACCGCCAAAAAAATTACAATTTTTTCCTGTATCCATAATTCCACAAGCAAAAAGGGTTAATTTACCAATTTTTTCTCTTTGTTGTGTAGTCCGTAGAAAAAAACAGCCAATATTGTAAAACACGCTACAACAGCTAGCTAGTTTTGTGGCTCGCTGCTTTCAATTCATTTTGCGCAAATTTACATATCCCAGGGGTTAAATTAAGCGTTGTTTTGCTTGCTGTGGTGGGGATCTAAAAGAAAAAACGGTCTTTTTTCACCGCCAAAAAAATTACAATTTTACCTGTACCATTAATTCACAAGCAAAGGTTAATTTACTATTTTTTCTCTTGTTGTGTAGCGTAGAAAAACAACGACAAATTGTAACCACGATACAACGGCTAGTAGTTTGTGGGGATAGCTCAATTTTCTCTTTTGCAGCAATTTTACATTCCGGCGGATTAATTAAAAGCGTTGTTCTTGCCCTGCCGTGGTGACTCCACAGAAACCGATCTTTTTCACCGCCAAAAAATTACCAATTTTCCTGTACCTAATTCACAGCAAAGGGTTAATTACCAGCTTGTTTCTATTGGGTTGGTGTAGCGTAGAAACACACGCAATTGTAACCGCTACAAAAAGCTAGTACGCTATGGGGAATGCTCAATTTATTTTGCGCAATTTTTACCATTTTCAAGGGGGTTAAATTAAGCGTTGTTCTTGCTGCTGTGGGTGGACTCAAAGGAAAAAAAACCGTCTTTTTACACCGCCAAAAAAATTTAACAATATTTTTCCTGTACCCATTAATTTCACAAGCAAAGGTTAATTACATATTTTTTCTCTTTGTCTGTGTTAAGCGTAGAAAACACGCAATTCGTACACGATTAACAAAGCCTGTAGTTTGTAGCCTGCTCCAATTCTTTTGCGCAATCTTTCATTCATCCAGGGTTTATAATTAAGCCGTTGTTTGTGTAGCTTGTGGGTGAAAAAATTAAACGCGTTACTTTTTTACCGAGCCAAAAATTACAATTTTTTTATCCTGTAGAATAATTCACAATGCAAAGGTTTAATTACAATTTTTTCTATTTGTTGTGGTGCGTAGACAACTCCACCAATTGTAAAACCAACGCTCAAAAGCTTATCAGTTTGTGGCTGCTTCGCATTATCTTTGCGAAAATGGTACATTCCCAGGGGTAAATTTAAAGGCGTTGTCTGCTGGTTTGGTGGACTCCAAGGAAAAAAAAAAAAACAGCTTCTTTCTTCACATGCCAAAAAAAATATTTTACAATTTTTTCATGTAGCATAATTTTCACAAAGCAAAGGTTAAATTACAACATTTTTTCTCATTGTTGGTCGTAGCCGTAGAAAACCCAAGTAATATTGTATAACAACGCTACAAAAATGGCTAGTAGTCTGTTGGCCTGTCCAATTTCTTTTGCGCCAATTTTCCACAATCCACGGGGTAATCAATGCGATTGTTGTTTGGTGCTGTCGGTGGGACAAAAATAAATTAAATACCGTCTTTTTCAACGCCAAAAATTAAAATTCTTTTCCTGATTACCATAATTCACACCCAAGCATAAGGTTAATTACCAAATTTTTTTATCTTGCTTGTGTAGAGTCAAGGAAACACGCAATTTGTAACACGCTTACTAAACAGCTAGTAAGTTTTGGTGGACATCGCTCAATTTCCCTTGTTTGTCGCAAATTTAACATCAAGCGGGTTAATATTAAGCGTCATCTGTTTTGGTGCAAGTGGTGACAAAAAACCACTCAAAAAAATTCCGTTATTTTTTTCACCGCCAAAAAAATTTACATTTTCTTTCTAGTTGCATAATTCCACAAGCCAATAACCGGTTTATTACATTTATTCTTAGGTTGTGTAGGTATGAAAACCGCAATTGTAAACAACGCTACAAATAGCTAGTAGTTTGTGGCCCCCTGCTTCAATTTTTTTGCGCAACTTTAAATTTCCAGGGGTTAATTATGCGTTGTTTTCTGCTGCTAGTGGTGACTTCCTAATGACCAAGAACAAACGTTCATTTTTTCTCTGCACCAAAAATTTACAATTTTTCCTGTAGCATAATTTCAAAACGCAAACAGGTTTAATTTACAATTTTTTTCTTCTTGTAGTTGTAGGCGTAAGGGAAATAAACACGCAACGCCACGTAACCACGTACAAAAAGGACTAGTCAGTTTGTGGATGCCTCAATTCTTTTGCGCACAATTTACTCATCCAGGGGTCTAACCAATCCATGCGTTGATTTTTTGCATGTACGGGACAAAAAAGAATCGTCACTTTTTCTCCGCCATAAATTAAAAATTTTATCCTGTCCATCAACTTCACCAACAGCACTAAGAGTTAATTACACAATTTTTTTTGAATCATTTGTTGATGTAGGGCGTAGAAAACAACGCATTTTGTAAATCACGCTTCAAAGCTAGTAGTTTGTTGGTCTGATTCAAATTTTCCTATTTGCGCACATCGTACAATCCAGGGGTTGATTTTTAAGACGTTCTGAGTATCCCATTGCACAATGCGAAACTTTCGGAAGGTTAGGATCAAATAACCAATAACAAAAGTAAGTCTGGTCACAGCCCAAAAAATATTTACAATTTTCCCTGATAGATTATGCCACAAGCAAAGGTTTATTTCAAATTTTTTCTCTTGTTGGTGTAGGGTAGAAAAAACACACGTCCAATTGTTAACATAACCACGATTAAAGCTAGCACGTTTTGTGGGGGGCTGCTCAATTCTTTTGCGCAATTTGCATCCAGGGTGGCTAATATATAGTCGTTTTGTTTTTTGTGACTGGCCATGGTGGGACAAAAAGAAAAACGTCATTTTTTCACTTGCCAAAAATTACCAAATCTTATCCTGTCAGACATAATCTCCAACACATAGAGGCAATAGGGTTAAAATTTTCCAATTTTTTTCTTGTCTGGTGTAGCGCTAGAAAAAAACACCACGCAATTGTAAAACACGAATACTAAAAGGCTAGTACGTTTTGGGTGGGCTGCTCAATTCTTATTTGCCGGACCCTCTTATACACATCAGGGGTTAATTAAGCGGTTGTTTTTGTGCCTCGGTCGGTTGAAATATCTCCAAAGGAAACCGTCTTTTTTCACCGCGCACATAACATTACCATTTTTCCTGTAGGCATAATTCACCAAGCGGAAGGTTAATTACAATTTTTTCTCTTGTTGTGTAGCGTAAGAAAAACAAACTACGGCAATTGTAACAAACTATGTAAAGCTAGCAGTTGGTGGGCCTGCTCCAATTTCTTTTCGCGCAATTTTACTTTCCAAAAAACGGGGTAGACTTAATTTAAGCAGTTCGTTTTTGTGACTGTAAGGTGACCAAAAAATAATAAAACAACCCGTCCTTTTTATATCCTCTGCACACAATCTTTAACAATTTTTCCTGTAGCATTATTACACCAGAAAAGGGTTTATTAACACACTTTTTTTCTTCTGGTTGTCGATAGCTGTAGAAAAAACACGCCAAACATGTACAACACGCTATACAAAGGTAGTAGTTTGGTGGCTAGCTCAATTCTTTTTTGCGCAAAAACTTCTTACATCCTCAGGGGTTTCATTTAAGCAGTGTTTATTGTCTGCTGTGGCTGGAACTCCAAGAAAACCAGTCTTCTCCATTCACCGCCCACAAAAATATACAATATTTCACTGTTTATCAACTAATTCTCCAAGCAAAAATCAAATCCCGGTAACAATATTCACAATTTTTTATCTTGTTGTGTAGGTAGCAGATAATCACGCAACAATTAGTTAAACACGATATCATCATCGCTAGTAGTTTGTGGACTGCTCAAATTCTTTTCTGAGCCAATTTACAATCACAGGTGGTTACATCTTATCGCGTTGGTTTTTGATCCCTGTGGTGACCCAAAAATAAACGATTTTCACCGCACAAAATTTTACTATTTTCTGTAGCTTAAATTTTCATTCAAAGACAATAGGTAATTACCAAATTTTTTTCCTTGTTGTGTTATGCGTATGAAACACGCACATTGTATAAAAAACACGGCTACACAAGTAGTAGTTTGTGGCTGCTCATTCTTTGCGCAATTTTAACATCCTGGGGGGTTTCATTAAGCGGTTGTATATCGTCTGCTGTATGGAGGGGACTCCAAGAAAAAAAACCGTCTTTTCACCGGCCAAAATATTCTACAATATTTTCCTGCTACCATATATTCCACCAAAGCAAAGGTTTCAATTACAATATTTGTATCATTTGTTGTGTAGCGTAGGATAAAAAAACACCGCTCTCAATCTGTAAACAAGCATACAAAGCTAGTAGCGTTTTGTGGGCTGCTAAAATTATTTTTGCGCAATTTAAATCTCCAGGGAGTTAATTATGTGTCATGTTCTTCTGCGGTTGTTAGACTCAAAAGAAAATACCGTCTTTCTTTCCACCAGGCCCAAAAAAAAACTATTACATTTTTCCTGTACCCATAATTTCTCCAAAGCAACCAAGGTTAATAACAAATTTTTTCTCTTGTAATGCTCGTAGCGTAGAAAACACAGCAATTGCTAAACAACGCTAAACCACAAAGCATCAGTAGTTTGTGGATGATCACATTATTTTGCGCAATTTAACTCCCAAGGGTTTAATTAAAAAAGCGTTGTTTCGGTGCTGTCGGTGGGACTCCATAAACGAAATAACCGTCTTTTTCACGAAAAAAATTACCAATTTTCCATGTAACACATAATTCACAAGCCAAAAGGTTAATTACAATTTTTTCTCTTGTTGAGTACGCGTAGGAACAAAACACGCAATTGTACACGTACAAAAGCTAGGTAGTTTGTGGGCTGCCTCAATTCTTTTTGCGGCAATTTAAAACAAAGGGGTTAATTAAGCGTTTGTTCTGCTGCTGGTGGTGGTCTCAAAGGTAATTCCGTTTTTTTTACAAACTTGCCAAATAACGTTTACAAATTTATGTTAGGCAAAAATTCAAATAGCGGCAAAAGGTTAAATTACCAATTTTTCTTTATACTTGTTGTGTAGCGTCAGACAATCACGCAAAATTTTGATAACACGGCTACCAAAAGCTAGTTGGTTTGTGGCTGCTCAATTTCTTTTGCGCAATTTAAATTACAGAGGGTTTAATAAATGCGTTGGTTTTTTGTGCGTTGGTGACAACTTTAAAACCGATTTTGCACCGCCAAAACATATTAAATTTTCCTGTACCATAATTTCACAAGCAAAGGTTAATTTACAATTTTTCTTCTCATTGTTGTGTAGCGTAGAAAACAACGCATTGTAACACGCTACCAAAGGATAGTAGGTTTGTGGCCTGCTCATTTCACTTTCGCGGCCTATTTACATTCCAGGAGCTTAATTAATGGTTGTTTTTTGTGGCTCTAGTAGGTGACAAAAAATAAACCGTATTTTCTCACCCGCCTCAAAAACTTACAAAAATTTTCTGTTAGGCATTAATTCACATGCAAAGGTTATAATTTACATTTTTTTTCTATTGCTTGTGTAAGCGTTGAAAAACATGCCAATCTGTACTACACGCTTACAAAAAGATAGTAGTTTTTGATCGGATGGCCTCAATCTTTTGCGACAATTTCACATCCAGGGGTTTAATTAATGGTTGTTCTGCTTGCTGTGGTGACTCACAAGAAACCGTCTTTTTCACTGGCCAAAAATTACAAGTTTTCCTTGTTTGCATAATTCACATGCATAAAGGCTTAATTACAATATTTTTTCTCTTGTTGCTGTTAGCGTAGGATAACACGCAATTGTAAATCGTACAAGCTAGTAGTTTGTGGACTGGATCAATTCTTTTGCCGCATTTTACTCATCCAGGGGTTATTCATGCGTTGTTTTTCGTGCTTGTCGGAACAAAAAAATACAACAGTCCCTTTTTTACACCGCCAAAAAAATTAAAATATTCTCACGTTACCATTAATTTCAACAAAGCCCCAAAGGTTAATTACAATGTTTTCTCTTGTTCGTTCGTAGCGTAGAAAACACGCAATTTTTGTAACACGCTACAAAGATTGTTGTTTGTCGGATCGCTCAAATGTCCTTTTTGGCCGGCACCTAAATCCTTTTCACCATCACAGGGGTTAAATAAAAGCGTTGGTTCTGCTGCTGTGGTGGACTCCAAGAAAAAAACCGTCTTTTTTTTCACAACCGCCAAAAATTAACAATTTTTACTGTTCAATTTATTATCACAAAGCAAAGGTTTAATTTAAATACTTTTTTTCTCTTGTTGTGTATGGCGTAGAAACAAAAACACCGCAATTGTTTAAACCCGCCTACTAAGCTAGTAGGTTTGTGGCTGCTCACTATTCTTTTGGCGCCAATTATAATTCCAGGGGCTAAATTAGCGTTGTTTTTTGATGGCTGTGGTGATTCTCCAAAAAGAAAAACCATCTTCTTTCAACCCTCCCAAATATACAATTTTCCTGTAGCCTTAATGTTCACAAAGCCCGGGAAGGTTAATTACAATTTTCTTTCTCTTGTTGATCGGAGCGTAGAAAAAAAAACGCAATTGGTAAAATCCACGAGCTACAAAGCTAGCAAGTTTGTGGATAGCTCAATATCTTTTGCAACAATTTATACATCCAGGCGGTTAATTAAACGCATTGGTTTTTTTGCTTTTGCTACCGGTTCGACAAACCAATTTAAAACAGTTCCATTTTTCACACCGCCAAAAATGAAACATTTTACCTGAGCATACATTCACCAAGCGACACGGGTTTAATTACAAAATTTTTTTTCTCTGTTGGTGTAGCTAGAAACACAAGGCCAAAATTTGTAAAACACTCTACAAAGGCTCGTATATTTGTGGTTTGGCTCCAAATTGTTTTGGCGCAATATACTTCCAGGGGGTTAATTAAGTGTTCTGGTTGGCATTGTAAATCAGCTAACAAGGAAACTTTGGTTTTTCACTTGGCCAACAAGAAACTTCTTTTGGCATAATTCTTATCCAAGGTTACGAATTAGCCTTCTTTGTGCTTTTTTGTGCTAATCTTCTAGTTAAAACTACACAGATAATCTGATTGTGCGATGTATCGTAAGGCACATCGACATTCGGTGATTCGGGTAGATCAGGTCGAATCATTCACATCGAAATAGCATAATTCGTATGGTACGATGATACAAAAAATGATCACGGATGATGAACCTTTATGGTCTATGGGAGAGCATCAAACACCTAATCACGTTATTTACACCCACAAACAGGGTGGAGGAAGACTGGAAATAACATCCACAACAGTCCAACATGGAACGTGCCTACATTATTTTAGGCACAATCCCACACTTAGCGTTCTATAAGGAGGCACAGAAATAAAAAATCACACCCCCATTTCACTATCCCCTGTCTTGCCACCACAGCCATGAGCTTAAAACCAGCCATCCAACCAAAAATTTTATAAGTGCCAGGAAGGGATGTATGATTGGTAAAACACCACCATTCTTACTTGAACTGGCACATTGATTTCCCTGTCATGGGGCCAACAGCATGGAGGGCCCCCACAAAACCTGGCAGCACCCAAGTTAAAAAAAGTGCCGGAAAAAGGGGGAGGTCTTTAAACCACTCCATATTTCTAGGTTTTCCAAACTGTTTTTTTTATTTTTTTATTTTTTCTATTTTTTTTTTTATCGCAATCCATAGACTATCACTGTATTGGGCCCACTGTCATAAAGCCCCAAACCTTGCCATGTACCCCAGATAACAAAAAGTGCCAGGAAAAAAAGGGAGTCCTTTCAAACAAAACCTTTTTAGTTTTCACTGGAAATTGAATACTGGCCCAGGGCCACCAGCATGTAGCCCCAAACCTGCAATGGACCCCAGATTTAAAAAAAAGTGCCGGCAAACCGCGAAGTCCTCTTAAAACACCATTTTTATAGTTTCACTGGGACATTGGGACTCATAACCTGTCCTGGGGCAACAGCCTGAGCCCCCAATCCTGAATGCACCTAAAAATAAAAAGTGCCGCAAAAAAGGGGAGTAATTTTCAAACCAAACATTTTAGGTTTTTACTGGAACATTATACTGTCTCTTGTCCTGGGTAGGCGCTTGCACCTCCGCTATGAGTGGCGGACCAATTGAGCTCACTTGGAAATATCTGGTGGTTAACGATACTGGTTCCACCCAGGTTAGACTTTTTCTTGGCCATTCTTTTTCTACATTTTTTACTCAACGTGTGGAGGAACATTGTCATCTGTACTTTGTTTTCTTATGGTTCAGCTGCTCACATACTTCCATGCCTCTGAATAAACCTACATCTTGGTAATAGTTCTTTAATATACCTCCCTTGGTACAATTTCTGAGGAATTTTGTTACCAGGCTATTTTGTCACATGGCAAGTTTTTTAGTAGTTTAATTCTAGAAAACTAATTTTTAAAATATAGGATGGAATCCCACCATGTCTATGTTTCTCTTTTTTTAATTGTATTAAAATGGGTTTTCTCTAATCACAGGGATAGATAGCTATGATTAAAAGATCTTGCAAAAAACAAGTCATTTTGCATTATGTTTCCATTAGCAGTGTACCTACACTATTTCACTTTTCTGACAGCACCATCACCCTTGAGCCACTCTTGACTATGGTTGGAGAACAAAATGTCTGTTAGAAAACCACATTTTTTTTTATAATAGGACCTTTAGTATAGAGTGCATGTCACAGCAAAATGCCCCCAAAAATTCAAATCATAGGACCCTTGAGCCACTTTGGACATTGTGAAAGAACAAGTGGTCTGTTAGAACAAAAATTTTTTTATAATAGTACCTGTTGTATAGCCTGCATGTCACAGCAAAATGCCCCCTCAAAAATTACAAAGCATGACTCTTGATCCACTTTTGTCAATTGTGAAGAACAAATGTCTGTTAGAAACAAAACATTGTTTTATATTAGGACTGTAGTATAGCTGCATGTCACAGCCAAAATGCCCCCAAAAATAACAAAAGCATGACCCTTGAGCCAATTGGACAATTGTGAAAGAACAAATCTCGTTAGAAACAATTTTTTTTTATAATAGGAACCTGTAGTATTGCTGGCATTTCAAGCCACATGACCCAAAAAAATTATAAAAATGATTCTCAGCCATCAGGTGTTAAAAATTGTGAGGGAGAAATGCCACTAATAAGCCACATTTATGTTCCAAACGACCATGTTTATTGCTTGTATCTCACCGCAATACGGACCCCAAAAAATTATAAATATGACTTTTCAGCAACTATTAAAAAATTGTGAGGAGAAATGCCACTTAAAAGCCCACCATTTCTGTTCCAAAAAGGACCTTTAATTATGCTGTATCTCACAGCCAACATGACCTCAAAAAACCATTGACAATGCGAAAAACTTCATAAAGATAAAAGTGTGTAAATGGAATACGGTGTTGTCATGGAAATTGCTGTTTTTTACAGGTCTCGCTCACAGCAAAACCAACAAATGAACTGTTGGGAAAACGAGAATAAAAATGCAGTAAGAAATGTCATTTTAAAAAAAAGTTTTCAAGAGGACATTTCTGTTTGACAGTGGAATGTGAAGTTGACCGGCAAATATTCGGTGACCTCGGCAATTGGGGCCAACAACATCATCAGAGATCCATGCCTATTCATCTTGATGAAAGTCAAACGATCCACATTATCTGTGGAAAGCCGGAAGCGTTTGTTGTAATGACTCCTGCATGGCTGTGCATGGAAGGTCCGCTCGTCAGATATGAGCTGGCTGCTGGACAGGACAACACCTCTATGGCGTGGCGAGCGATGCT
Source organism: Phyllomedusa bahiana (assembly GCA_025379985.1). Taxonomy (NCBI): domain Eukaryota; kingdom Metazoa; phylum Chordata; class Amphibia; order Anura; family Hylidae; genus Phyllomedusa; species Phyllomedusa bahiana. The sequence goes on from JAODAL010011986.1 coordinate 73,308, forward strand.
CGGGAATTAGTCCATTTTGGATACCCTGAAGTCTATTGGGTCTGGAAACATCCAAAAACATCGGTTTGAGACGCAGTTGTCGTGCACCATGATCTTATAGCTGGTCTTCTGTGTGTTGGATGTGTGACGGCATTGCCTAATGCTATGGTGAGTGGTGGTAAATAAAGATGGCCAGAGGTCACCAATTAGGCTTCTTGCCACCTTGCATGCTGCTTGCTGCTGCGCTTACGGCTCACTTGTCACTCTACTGCGGTCCGTCGCTGATGATGTTCCACTGTGGACATTTGGAGAACGTGAAGACAGACGCAACAGAACGTCTCCAGTGTCTGATCATTCAGCAACGGTCTCCATTTCCTGCATTTTACTCTCTATGTTGGGTGGGTGGAAGGAAGTGGCTGAGTTTTGTTTTGTATCGGGGAATCAGGAGGGTGGCCACCAGGTAACTGTTGTTCATTTTGATGGCCTAAATGCTGAGGATACATGTTGGAGGAAATGGAGCATCCAAGCACTCATGTGAAGAGATTGGAGCCTTATTTCCCAAAGCCTCTGGAGTCGAGGGGCACTAGCAAACTGATCTCTCTCATTTCCCTCCTTCGCCTCAATTTCACGCCAACCTCTTTCCAAGGCAAGGTGAGGGCTCGGTAACGTAGCGTGTCTAGGAATACCTCTCCTACTCCTCCGCTTCCTCTGGCATCTGCTTCAACATAGCCCTGAATTGCCTGAGATGATGCATCTGAGAGCTGAAGAGCCCACCTTTGCATTGCTTGGACCCCGAACCACTGCCTAATGCGGAACGATGAAATTGTTGAAAAACTGTCGGGCTTGTGGATTTGACGGAGGAGGAAAGGCTCCGTGTCCCGCATCTGTGTCCGTCCTCTCTCCGTCGCTGGAGGAGGTGGGGGGGCGGAATCTGTTGTTTCATGAGTGTAAAGACGATCGTTCCATAAACTGAGTATCACCACAATGATATGAATAGTCCCATACTAACATTGGGGGCATGGATTGGTAACATATTGAATTGAACACTGTGGGGTTGGCGAGGGTGTTCTCATTCAAAAAAAATGGACAAATAAACGGAAGGTGCAGTGCTTTCACCTGCCTCCAAATCTCGGTGGCTCAACACCCAGAGGTCCGCCACAGCTGCTTGTAGGCCATGTGTCACTCGTACTGCGTAATGGCCATTGCGCTGCTGCCACAATCTCTGCGGCCATGTGGGAGGGGTGGATATTCCAGCGTGTTGCCACGTCAACAATGAGAGACGGTTGACGGGGGATCCCGAGATCACGCTAAACACAGCCAAGGGGGGAGGGACGAATGCAGGGTTTGCGAACGGCTGAAGTGCAATCTTAGACTTCGTTGCCTTCCTCAGCAGCAGCCGACCCTGGTAAGCTCTTTAGAAATTTCTGGAACGACAAGGTTCTTGACCATGTTGCCAGGCAAGGGATGTGCTCCAGCATACCGCATCTTAAGGCGCGGCAGCTGATTTTGCCCGTTATCGCACACCACCTGGCCTGGCACAAGGTTCTTTTGTCACCAGCCAGCAGCCCTCGGTCTGTCATTGCGGAGAGCCGTCCACAGCTTCCTGACCTGTGTGTGGTCGGTCTCCAAGACAGTTTATATTTCTAACAGGCCGTTTCTCGGGCACGTGATGCCACCCAGAGGACCTTGGGGTGAAAGAACCCTGCATCATCCCTGCGGTTTTGAAGAGCGTGCGCTCAGAGCATGAGAGCACCGTTCATGACCAGAGAATCCACCCATCTCACCCAGTCGTGCTTGTACAGAGATTATAGCGGCCTTGGCCATGCTTCACTATTCCATGTGTCGGTGGTAAGAGGGACTTTCTCCAGCCACAGATGCAGACAACGCACTTGAAATTTTAGATGAACTTGGCTGGCCAGGGCAGGGAGGGCTTTTCTGGCAACGAAATGCCTGACTCGGCATCTGGTATTGGGGGGCAGGCAAGGGCCAGACATGGCGGGGAACCCATCTGTGTCAACCAGATGGAAGGCAACCATTTCCAGAAGGCCAAAAACTGGCAATGCCCGACATTCAGGGCTTTTGGCTTTGGGATGGTTTTGGGTCAAAGTGTTTTCTTCTGCTCCAAACATGGGAAGACAGAAGGGTTGGCTGCCTAGACTCGGCCGCTGTAACGGCGTGACAGGTCGTCAAAACTGGCGGGGGCAAAAAAAGGAAGGAAGGGGGGATGGTTGTAGCGATGGGTCTTGGTGGTGCTGGTGGTACTCGGGCGACGGTGGAGGTGAGCGGAGGGGAGGCTGATCCCTGATCATGACTCTGAGAGAAATGGGCAGCATGAGGGTAGCTTGGTGGTGGCGGAGGAGGAGGAGGGGCAGACAGAGGGTGTGAAAGTTGGTTGGAGGCCGGCGTCGGTCTCGGCCTTTTTTTGGCCAAGTGTAGGCCTCCATTTCAACTCATGCATTGCTGCTTGTGATAGGACATGTTGGTGGTGCGTTAACCACTAAGGTTCTTGCTCTATTATGCGTTTTCGGCAAAGGTAGGCATATCGACATCGCTGGGTGAATCAGAGGCTTGTCTCAAAAGAAGGGCCAGGTTGAGAGGTCCTGGACCTTTTTGACGGCGATAAGCGATGGAAGAGGGAGGGTTTGCGCTTTCTCGTGGCTGGCGTAATCATATCAGCGGACTTCTGGCGACCGCCCTCTCCCTTTTGAGGCGGGAACCCGTAATGACACTACCCATCGTCTTCCTCCTCGTCAGTGATGAAGCGCGCCGCAAGCAAATTCTGACTGAAAATGACCACGTTGGATCCGCAAGTCGTTCTCATATCATCAACACAGGTGACTTCGTCGTCCTTACATTTGCATCCATGAGAGATGCGGGCTACAAGCAAGAGGGTACTGCAAGGCGTTGCCGACAGACCGGGATTTTGCCAATTGACCGGCTTCCTTTTCTCGATACCTCTGATAGGCCATCAGTAATCTGGGCGTAGAGCAATGAAAAATCAATCCTCTTTGGCCTTTCTTGAATCTTTTTTAAACATGCCTTTTGACCCAACCGACATTTTTTTGTCATCAAAAGAAGGTCTTCAGAAAAACATGGAATATCCCAAGTAGGGGGTACACGAAGTTGACATTGGGCTGCTTCATGTCGGACGAAATGCTGGTGATGCTTGATGACAACATTTGTGGCCGTGGGACTGGGAGGCCGAGGAAGGTAAGGACTGCTGGATGCAGGTTGCATTACACACTTGAAGGGACAAGATTGGCGACGCTGTTCGTTTACTGAGATTTCACAGGGGCCTGACCCAGCGATGAAGGTCTGACGGTCCTGCAACTGACGGACCGCAGGCATGCGTTGTTGTCGCCAGCACTGAAGGAGCACTTCACTCGTACCTCTTACTCCATGTCCTACCCCCCATCTTTGGCTAGCTCGAAATTTTACAGCACGATCTGAATTTCGCTCCATGTTCAGGCAATATAATAAATTGAGAAGGTATTGGAAGGATGTTTTGGAAGTCTCTTATTAAGACGGCAAAACACAGCTATTCTCAAATCCTCAAATCAAAACAAAAATGATTGGATTCAAATAGTTAACTGGAAAGTGATCTATAACAAAGCTGGCCTGCGCCAATAGTGAAAAAACTCGTTATCTGAAAGTATCTCGGATAATAACAAAGGAATTTTTGGCACCTATCAATTCACCTGTGAGTGAATACACAATTGCTGTATTCAAATTTAACTGCCAAAGTAGATCTATCAACAAGCTGGCCTGCGCCAAAGTGAAAAATACAGCATCTGAATTGTATATCGGATTAAAAAAAGGTATTTTTGGCACCTTTAAATTCACCTGTGGTGACTTCCAAAAATTGCTGTTTTTCCATTTAAGTGCAATGTGCCTCAATGAACAAGCTGTAGGGCGCCAAAGTGAAAAAAACACGTATCTGTAATGTATTTTGGATAATAAAAGGTATTTTGTAGGACCTATCAAATTCACCTGTGGTAACTACACAATTTGTGGATTCAATTAACTGCAAGGTGGCTCTCTATCAACAAATCTAGACTGGGCAAAGGGCAAAAAAAAACACGTATCTGTATGTAGTCGGATAATAAAAAGGTATTTTTTGGCTACCTATCAATTCACCTGTGGTGACAAACAAATTGCAGTATTAAAATTTAAGTGCAAGGTGCCTCAATGAACAAAGCGGTTGTTCGACAAAGTGTAAAATAAACACGTATCTGTAATGTATTCAGGATAATAAAGGGTATTTTTTGGGCACTATCAATTCACTGTGGTGACTTCAAAATTGCAGTATTCACATTTAAGTGCAAGGTGCCTCAAATGAACAAAGCTTAGCTTGTAGTGCGCCAAAGTAAAAAAAAACGTATTCTGAAAATGTATTCGGATAATAAAAGGTATTTTGGATCCTTACAATTTCACCTGTGGTGATACAAATTGCTGTATTCAAAATTTAGTGCAAGGTGCCTCAGTAAACAAAGCTGTAGTGACGCCAAAGTAAAAAAAACAAAAAAAACGGGGGGGGTTATATGAAATGTATTACGGATAATACAGGTATTTTTTTCTGGCACTTTCAATTCACCTGAGGATGACTACACTAAATTGTTGTATTACATTTAAGTGCAGGATGCTCAAATGAACAAAGCTGTAGTGCGCCAAAGTGAAAAAAACACGTATCTGTAATTTATTCTGATAATAAAATGTATTTGTGGCACCTTTCATTTCACCTTTGGTGACTACAAAATTGCAGTATTCACATTCTAAGTGCAAGGTAGCATCAATGAACAAAGCTGTAGTTGCGCAAAGTCAAAAAAAAACACGTTATTGTAATGTATCGGATAATAAAAGGGTTTTTATTTTTGGCACCATATCAATTCACCTGTGGGTGACTGAAAAAATGCAGTACTTCCATTTATGCAAGGTGCCTCATTTTGTAAAAAGCTGTAGTGCGCCAAGTCAAAACCACAAATCAGTAAAGTTATTCGGAAAATAAATGGTATTTTTGGCACCTTTCAATTCACCTGTGGTGACTTCCAAAATTGCAGTATTCAACATTAAGTGCAAGGTGCTCAATGAACTAAGGATCTAGTTGCACAAATTCAAAAAACACGTTATCTGAAATTTATTCGGATAATACAAAGTATTTTTGGCACTATTCAACCTGTGCTGACTACCAAAATTGCAGGATTCTAATTTAACTGCAAGGGGTGGATATTTCACAAAGGTGGAATGGGAAAAATTGAAAATGAAACACCTGTCGTGAAATGTATATGATAATTAAAGTGGAGTTTTGCACATAACAATGAGACATGCAGTTACAGAAAAATAAAGGATTTTTTGGGTTGGTACCTATTATAAGTTCAGGTTGCCAACTATCAGGAAATATTTCATAGAAAAACTGTTAATAATAAAGCTATTGCAGTGCAATGTCCTACAATAAGTCTGAGTGAACTTTATCCTAATTCTTATAGAGCTTGTCTGGTGTTCGCTCACGGGGCCCCCCCCTTCCGCTCTCCAACACCCCCCCCCCACATCGTGGACTTTTACACGCGGTGAGATGCTCCTTTAAAATTCTCTACTAACACATAAAATCTTCCAATTCTCTAATCTATCTAAGTTGTAAGGATCACAGCTAACAGTCTAGATGCTTTCTCTTTGAAAGAAATAGGCATTATTTCGCTGAGCTGTTTGGACACAAGCCCAGAGCGCACGTCCTACTGCTCTGAGACGCTGAGAGACACTGAGGCTGAACAGGGAAGGGGTTCTGTTCTATGTAAAACGAGGTCATGTGATTTTTCCAGCCAATCACAACCATACAATCCAGTCCTGACGTGTGCCACCATCTCACCCTGCTCTATTCTGTAGCTGATTTGGCTGGCCGCCAAAAATGACAGGAAGCGCCGAAAATGGCGCGATCTTAATAGTTGATGCACAGATTTTATAAAAAACATAAATTATCGAAATGATCTAAAAAATTTTCGATCAACTTATAAAACTGTGCCGATTTCAATTTTGTCGATAATAATCGCTCAACACTATACACAGAATTTTCAAACGGCACATACAAGTAAATTTTTCTTGCCCATTTGTGGAGCTCAATTTATATTCAAGGGTTACCCAATCTTTTTAGTGGGTTCATTTGGAGTCAAATACAGGGTGTGTATTTTATTATATAAGATATCTTCATCAAACATGTATGCTACATTTTAGAACAAACAGTATGTCAGACAGAGAGGTGCAGAGTCTTCACCTGCAAGTGGCAGAGGCAAAAAATTTTCATGGAGCAGGCCCAGGTCGCAGCACAGCAAGGGACAGTCGCAGCAGGGTCACTCGGTGAGGCCACAACTGCGCTGTCATTCTAGCTGGCCGTGTGTTGTTCAGCAACCCAATGGTTTTTGATTGGTTGACTAGTCATCCCACTTCTCCCCAGATGACACTGACAACCCAAGCAAGAGGATCGGTGGGAACGACAGACACAACCACTTAGTTGGCATGGCACCTGGAGTCGGGGTCAGACGGCCCTCACCTGTTCCTACAACCGCCTCTCTCCATCCATTCCCTCAGCCGAGAGATCTATACACGCATGCCATTGAGGTCAAGTCAAGGCTCCACCAAAGCTGCAGAAGTGAGCTGTTTCTCTTGGACATCATTCTCCGGTCCAGATGCCTCCTGCTCCTCGCTACTCATGGCGCCAGCAGTCGTTCAGGGAGGCGATTGCAAAGAGGACAAACAGTATGCGGTCCAACCATCCTTAAGTGCAGAAGTGACATACTCCTGTCCAAGATTGTTGGTGCTGCAGTCCCTCGCTCTTCCAAATGGTGACTCTGCACCCATTCAGAGAACTAATGGCTTGTGTCGAGCGACGATGGAGAGTTCCAAGCCGTAATTTCTTTTCCAAAAAGGCAGTACCAGCACTTCATAATAGTAGAACAGGAAGGTGGGACAGGGTTCCTTGAGCTTATCGGTTTGTTCCAAGGTGCCACGGCCAGCGCGGATGGTCTGGAGACTGTAACTACAGGTCAGTGCCAGTACATGTCTTTACGGCCACTGGTGATGTGCTTCGGCCCAGGCACTCCAACAACTTGGACAGAGACGCCAGCTTTCTCCTCCACGTGTAAAAACTGCGGCTCTCTGCGCCAATGTCCACCTCCTCCCTCCTCCCACCACCACCACCAACTCAGCCTCCACTAGTACTACTCATCATACCCACATGTGTAGGGCACAGTCAGGTGTCAGCAGTTCTTACACCTGTCTTGCCTCGGCTGAACGAAGTCACACAGTGGAGGAACTGCTCCGCGTCATGCCTGCAGCAAGAAATCGATTGTGTGGGCTTTCTCCGCGCCAACTGCAAATCGTAACCATGGTGACGGACAATGGAGGAACATGGTGTCGCGCTGCACGAGAGGGATGGTCCATGCGCCCCTGCTTGGCGCACGTAGTTCAATCTGGTTGTGAAAAGTTCCTGAAGTCTTCCACCGATCTTCAGAAGATTCTGAAAATGGCCAGGAACTGTGACTGCACTTCATCCATTCCTAAAAAGCCAGGTAACACCATCCTCGAGTTGCAAGCGGCAGCATGGCCTCCCCCAACACACCTGATATGCGATGTTTACACCCATTGCCTATTCCAGCCTGCACATTGTTGGACCGACGTATATGAACAGAGAAAGTGCACAACGATTTTTTGATGATCAAGGGCGGACAGGAGTACTCCCCTGTGAAACTTTGATGTAAGCAAGTGGAAGCTCATGCGTGGACACTGCCGTTTGTTGCGACCCATTCGAGGAGTACACGTATATTTTTTTTTTGTCAGTCGCCAGGACTACGGGAATGAATACACGTTATTCCACAGCTTCATGCCCTGGAACAGATGCTGAAAAATCTGTCTCGGACAAAAGGACTGGGAGTGGCGAATACATCTCGCGGGCCACATGAGTCGGTGGTGGACTGAAGATGGAGGAGGAGGAGGACATTGGAGCAGAAGCTTGTCTGTTGTAGATGAGTGGATTTCTCTACCCCAGGGTGGACAAGAGTGGCGGAGCAGGAGAAGCTGGAGGAGGTAGATGCGAGGATGAGGAGACGCAGGCAGATTACCTGCAAGCATCAGTGGCAGTCTACTAGTGGAGATGGAAGGCAGGGAGCCCCTCGGTGTACATTGTGAGATGGCCCACAGCATGCTGATTGCTAGCTAGTGAACAGACGTATAGTCAGCATCCGGCACAGATGGGAATGGCTTCTGGCTCTCCACTATTGAGACCCTCGCTATCCGGTCCAAAATGGGAGCATTTTTCCAGTATTGAGAGGGAGGACAAACTTCAAAATTACTATAGGGAAATCCTCCGATAGTCAGGTTGGCCGCTGCCTTATGGGCGGCATCGTGCCTCTCTGGCAGGTCTGACTGGGGGGGTTCTTCAGCGGATGCCGGGGGAAGGTTGGGGTGGTCGGAGCAGTACAGATCCATTGCAGCAACCTAAGTCTGGAAGTCACTGATGAGCAGCTTCCTTCAACCGCCCTAGTGAAGGAGGGCAGTCGCCAGCAGGCAAGCAGGGACCTTGGAACAGACCCTGAAACCAACAGGTGGTGGCCTACTTGGACAGCACTCTTCCACCCCGTTAGAAGATCCGATGGACTACTGGGCAGCCATATACTGGATGTGTGCGGCCGCAAACTTGCCGAGTTTTGCAAAGGAGAAGCTGTCCTGCCCCGCCAGTAGTGTGGCATCAGAGCGGGTGTTCAGTGCGGCAGGGGCCATCATTACCACAAGGGGAACCGCTTGTCTACGGGAAATGTGAACGGAGACTGACCTTTGTCAAATTGAATCAGGACGTGGATTCAGCATGATTTCACACGCCAATACCTTTGGCTGTCAGAACTACTCAGCCATGGACCCCTTCACCCAAATGTGAGAAATTAGTCTGGGTTCAAACTACTGCCTCAAGCCACAATTCTGAATGCCGCCACCCGCCTGATGCCACACATCTGCTGCCAGTTTTCTCCACATCTGCAACCAACCATCTTTACAGGGGGGATTGGTATTGCCACCCACCTCCACCACTCTGTCCTTGTGCACAGTCTGACCCTCATGCTGTTGTCCTGCCGCGTACCTCCAACTCTCTGTTATTGTGCCACTCTGGCCTACTCAGGGTTTTTGCCACCTCCAGAATGGGGTGGGTGTTTGTGCCCACAGTCTTGACCTCATGATGCTGCTGTGGCTGATGCCGAGAGACCTTACACATGTGTCATTGTGCCATGTGCTTGACATCATGCTGCTGCGCTGCTGTGGCTGCTGCCAGTACCTAAACACTGTTCAAATTGTCCCACTCAGTGGCCTACCCTGTTTTTGTGCTCACATCAGAATGTCATTGTGCCAACTGTCTGACCTTCATTGGCTGATGCTGTGGGTCTGCCTTGCAGTGACCTCACACGCTGTGTTCATTGTCACCACTATGTGGCCTACTCCTGTTTTTTACCACCTCAGAATGTCATTGTGCCCACTGTCTTCCTGACTCATGCTGCTGCTGTGGCTGCTGCCGTGACCTACACACTCTGTCATTGTGCCACTGTCTGACCTCATGCTGATAGTGTGGCTGATGCCGTGACCTACACACTCTGTCATTGTGCCACTGTCTGACCTCATGCTTCTGCTTGTGGCCTCTGCCGTGCCTCCACACTGTGTCAGTGTGCCACTGTCTGTCCTATTGCTGCTGTGGCTGCTGCCATGACCTACACACTGTATAGTGCCACTGTCTGACCAATGCTGCTGCTGTGGCGCTGCCGTAACTCACACTGTGTCATTGTTGCCACTCTGTGGCCTATCCTGTTTTTGCCACACCTCCAGAATATCATTGTGCCATCTCTGACCTCATTGCTCGCTGTGGCTGCCGCCCAGTCACCTCACACTCTGTCACTGATGTTGCCACCAGAGCCCTCGGCTTGTTTTTTTCCAAACCCTGTCGTTTCCCAGATTTTTATTGGGGGCAAAATTTTCCCCCTTTCATTTTTTTGGGTCATTTTTGGGCCCTCTTAATTTCCCAAAGGGCAATTTTTTTTGTGAAGCGATTCTAAGAGCGGCGGCAGTCAACTGCGTTGTCAATCCAAAAAACACAACATTGTAGGGAAGCCCAAAACCCGAGCCCCCTCGGGCATTTTTTAAAGCATTGCACAACATTCTAAAAGCACCCTGCAGGCTCTGTGCAGCCTTGGAAATAGCTTTTTTTTTTCCCCTTGATTTTCCCGAAGTAATTCGGAACTAAGTTTTTTTTTTCCCGAAAAATTTCCGGCAAAAGTAAACAAAACCGGGAATTTTCGGGAAAAATTCCCCCAATCTCTACTTGTACCTTAAAGAGAAACTTTATTTTTTTCCCCAATTTAAACAAAGTTTTAAAAAGTGAAGATCATTTGTACTTTGTAATTCTTACAATAAATTATTAAACAACGGTGAAATGTCTCTGTGTTCATTTATTAGATTCCTTTCTTAAATTCCCTCTTTCCCTTCTGAACTAAAATCTTTAAAATTTTCCCAATTTTTCAAAAAGGAACCCCAAAAACGGGTAACAGATAAAAATTACAAGTGAGCCTTGGGGAAGTTTTTGGGAAAAGGGGGAGGGGAGGGTTTGGTTAAACAAAAAGCAGTAAAAACAAAAAGAGACACTGCTTGAGCTCCCTCTCCCTCATTTTTCAGCAGAGGGGTTTTCTATTATAAGCCCTACTGCTTCGGGGTTTGTTTTTGGGATAATTTTGGGGACCCCCAAAAATTTAACTTTTTTCTGGGGGTTGGACTTATGAGACACTTTAAACTAATAAAATATCCCTTGCTCGGGAAATTTGGAGCTCGGGGAAAACTCCCAATTAAAAATTTGAGCCCAATAAAAAGGGGGAAAAAGCGGGTTTAAAAATACAGGAAATATTTTAGTTTTTTAGTGGTAAACTTTTTTTTATTTCCCCTTGTAAAACCAAAAAAAGGGGGGCCCTTCTCACCACATTTTTCTTTAGACCCCAGCACAGTTTTTCATTCGGCACCCTTTCCCCACTTACGGGGTTCTGGTTTGTTGGAAATTTTATTGTATAAACTGTTTTTAAATTAAAAACTTTAAAGGTTTAATTTTTAATTAAAACCCTTTACACTATCCCCTGCTCTAAAGATCCATAAAAATTTCCCAAGAGCTAAAGTAAATTTTTAAATTTAGTGTATTTTGTCTGAAAGATTAGATAACACACAAGCTCTAAAGCTGCTGCAGCACAGAGCTAGGATCTGTGTGATGATTTCACTCCCTGCTATCATTTAAGACAACAGCAGGAGGGGGCAAACAAAGCGGGTCGGAAAATTTGAAAAACCCTGAGAGCTCTAAAAGATTTTGAAAAAATCTTTTTTTGCCCCCCCAACAAAAACAAAATTGAACAAAGCAATATATTGGGGGAAAAACACCCGCATGTTGGAATTTGGTGAAATCGAAGTGCTTTTTCCCAAATCTTTTTTTTCAGTGTAAAATTTGCACCTGAATAGAGGGGGTTTTTTGGGGTTTTTTTGGGGGGGGGGGGGGGGGTTTTTTCCCAATAAATGGTGTCTAAAGTTTATTGCGCCTCGTCTGTGTTTTTTTGCCCCCTTTAGGGAACCCTTGGGGCGCATCATTTTTTAAAACCCCCTTTTGGGCCAATTATTTCCCCCAGGTTTCCCAAACCCTTATCCAACCCTTTTTTAAATTTTAACAAATTATCCTTTATTGTGTGTTTACTTTACAGAGTTTTAATATCATCTGTAAAGATTGATTTTTAAAAACTGTGCAATCCAGGTGTAAAAATCTTTAAATGAATATAAATTTAAGGTTTTTATTTTTTAAAAGGGATTTTTTAAAAAAATTTTCGGGGTTTTAAAATAGTTAATTCCTACATTAGAATCTTTTTTTTTTTTTTTTTTTAGGAGATTTTATGAGTTGTTTTCTAATGGGGTTGAAATATTTAGAAAAGTGTAGTAGTAGTATTTGGAATTTTATTTTTAGAGCGCCAATTGATTCCAGGGGGGCGGGTATATTAAAAGGGGGGTTAAATAAAATAAGCCCAAAAAACTACAATGTTTACAATATGTAAATAAAAAACGGGTACAAGGGGGAGAGAGGACCCTACTCAAAAAGGGGGCCTTTACAATCTAAAAGGAGGAGGGAAAAAGGGGACAGGGGGTGAGGGGCATACATGTTTGGGGAAAGGGGTTGTGGTGACAGCGGGGGTTATTGTGGGTTTTACGGAAATTCCTGAAGAGGTGGGGTTTTCAGGTTACATCTGGGTTTACATCTGGGCCAAAGGGGGGGAGTGTCTGGGGTTTTTTTAAAGGTAGTGGGGTTCCAGAGTGTGGGGGAACACGGGAGAAAACTTGGAACGGTTGTGTGAAACCCGATGAGGGGAGGAGCGGGCCAGAAGGTCTTGTAAAGGGGAGGTATCTGGGGTTTAAAGGGGCAGAGATGTTGGGGGGAGAGGTCATGGAGAGCCTTGAAAGATCAGGGTTTAGTAGCTGGAAATTAATTCGCTGGGAAAGGGGGGTAGCCAGTAAAGGGTTTGGGGAAAGAGGGCAAGGGAGTAGCGAAGGGAGAGTGAATCAAGGGGCCCCGGGGAAAAAAAGTTGAGGTTTGGATTGAAGGGGGCGGGAAGGGCTAGTTGGGGGGGCCCAACAAGAAGGGGATTTGCGGGTTAGTCTAGGCGGGAGAGACGGGGGCCCAGGGAAACGCTTTTTTGTAGTATCTGGGTTAAGGAATGAGCGGAAATTTGTGAAAATTTTTCAGGGGAAAGGGGGGCATTTTGTATTATGTATATTTTAAAGTCTTTCCCGTACAATGTATTGTATATCTTTTCATAGGATAACATTGGGGGATATACATTGAAAGTAAAATTTTTAAAGGTTGTCAGTGTCTAGCTTGAATAAAAAGTTTTAAATTTTGGTGTGCTCCAAAATAACTCAACACACAGCCATTTAATTTACTAACCTGCTGGAAAAAAAAAAAGTGAGTACACCCCCCAAGTGAAAATGGGCAAATTGGTTTCAAAAAATGTCAAAATTTTTTTGTGTGGCCACCATTATTTCCCCGAAGTGCCTTAACTCTCTTGGAAACAAGCAAAAGGTAATGTCAGCTTACCTTACTAAACTGGGTGCACGAAAGAGCACGATAGTGGTGTACATGAATATATCAAGAAAAATCTAGGATCCAGCACTCCATATATATTTAAAAATGTTAATGTAGATAATTTAATCCTTCAGAAATATAAAAAAATTTTCCCGATATTAAAAGGGGTTTTTTGAAAATGGGCTCAAGGGTGAAGATTTCCAAAAAATTTTTTCTTTTTTCAAAGGCAAAGAAAAAGGGTGTGACAACCCTGCAAAATAACTATTCAAACAACCAATGACCCTCACTAATAGGAAAATCACACAACTGGCTTAAAAAATTTTTAAAAATATCTCACCACCATGTCGAAACAAACTATGGGGATAAAAGCGTCCCAAAAACGAAATGCTAAAAAAGGGGCTGTAGATTCCCCCCAAAAAAGAGATATTGTGTGTGTCCCTTTGTCCAGGAACCATAAGGGTGTCCCGGGAAGGGGCAAAGGAAAACCCCTAATATTTCCATATTGCTAAAAAATTGTATTTATGTTTCAATTTTTAAGTCAGTTTGCTACAACTATTTGCACTGGAAAAAGTACAAGCACCTCAAAGCATAGGAAATATACATAAATATGTATTAAATAAGGAAGCGTATTGGATAATGACTATGAACTCTATTTCTCCTCAGAGCTTAAATATGCGAAGAGAAATTATGTTGCCACTTTGATATATTTTTTTTTTGTTTTCCCCTTTTTTTATTGTATGACACCAATTTTAAGTATATGTCCCTTTTTTCTGCACAATTTCTGTCCCCGGTTTTTTTGCAGGGGTTCTGTTTAAAGGGCCAGTTTTTGCTGCGACTTTTTCTCTGGGTTTTTTGCTATTTGGGGTCCGTGGGGCAGTCTTTTTTTGTTTTTTGTCTCTGGTTCTCAACGGCCCTAAAGTGTTCCTAGACTACCGGGCACACAACAATATTCATTGGGGTTTTTTCACCTCTGTTAAGCACTATGACATTGATGACATGTTGCTTTCGTTCTGGCTCTCCACTATTTTTGGACTAGGTGAGAAGGCATATGCTGTCTCCATAGATGTCTTGACATGGTGGTGAGATGTTTTGAAACTTTAATGCAGGTGTGCTGATTTTCCTATTTGTGATGTCATTGGTTGTTGAACTAGTTTTATTGAATTTTTTGCACACCCTTTTTTTAATTTTTGGGCAAAAACCGGTAATTTTTAAACGCGTTTAGTCTGAGGGAAAAATGTCTTAAAACCCCTTTTTATCTGGAATGTTTTATATTCTAATGGAATAAAGTATCTATATTTTTACATATATATGGAGTGCTGGATCACAGACTTCTCTAGACCTTCACAGGTTTCCACGGAATTTTCCCCCTTCCAAAACCTCCCATGGGCCAAAATCACAAAGCTGGTGGGGTGGGTTTGGACCTTTTCGTTCCTCCCCCCCTTTTTTGCCTAAGGAAGCCCCAATGATATGAATAGGGTTTTGGTCTGGAGAATCCTTGGGCCAAACCAGGAAACCTTTTTTCCTCATTTTCTTTTACAAAGTAGTGGTCAAAAGGGAGGAAATTTTTGGGGGGTTATCAAGGTTTGAATACTGCCCTCAGCCCAAATTTTTTGAAGGGGGGGAAATCATGCTCCCGCTTAGTTTTCACGTTGTTTGGGTTTTCCCCTTTTGAAACCCGTAGTTCCCCATTGCCCGGTTTAAAAATTATGGGACCCCCAAAACCCTGACACCCTTTCCCTGGACCCCTACTTGACTGTAGGCAAGAAACACCTTTTTCCTTTTTCCTCCTTTTTCACATCGATTAAACAAAAATTCCCGATCCCAATTTAAATTTATCTTGGGCTCAAACAGAAAAAACAGGACATGGTTCCGTAATCCATGTCCTTAGCTGCTTTTTCTTTAACAAAAAATTAGTGAGCTTTCTTGTGCAATCTTTAGAAGAGGCTTTCAATTTTGGGTTTACGCCATCAAAACCAATTTGGAATGCGGGGCGGTTTTATGGTCCCTTAAACCCCTGAAAAGGGGGTTTTTACATTTCAATCTACGCAAAGGTGGCACCACTCATACATCTAATTTTTGAAAGGAATCTCTGGGGTTGGCGCTGAGCCAAAAAAGCCAAATCAAATTCTTTGGGGCGATCATGGCAGGGCCTTTTTTTGAGTGGAACCTATCTCAATTAAAAACCATTGTATAGTCTTGGGCCCCCGGTGCTTTCAGCTCATTTTCCCGGGTGTTGGCAATTTATATAGCCTAAATAAACTTAACAAAAGAACAAAAATTTTTTTTCTTCTTATCCTTGGTTCTTTTTCAAAAAGGTGCCCCCGTTTTTAAAAAACCCCGTGACCAGTAAGAAGAGTGTGGGGAGTGATAACACCCCAAAATTTTAAACAAACCCCGTCCCCTTCACACCTGGAGACCTTTTTAACATTAAAAAATCACATGACCCCCGGGGAAGGGGAAAAAAAGGGAAAATTGGGGATTTTGGGTGTACTAACTTTTTTTGCCACTGTTTAGACATTGATGGGGTTTTGTATTAAGTTATTTTTTAGGACATAAACCCAAAATTTTTACTGTTTTTAAAAGTTTTACACTAATTTGCTTTACATTGTATGAAAGGTCATGGGCTTCAGTGTATTTCCCAAAGAAAAAATGTAATACCCTTTTTTACAAAAAATTTTGGGGGGTGGCTCCCCTTTTTTTTAGATATTGTATGTTATTCCCCATTAATTTTTTCATTTCACTAAAAAAAATCTGAAAAAGAAACAAAAAGAAGAAAAAATGAAAAACAAAATGTTATCTTAGTAATTTTTGCATATGTCTAAATAAGGAAACCTACTTTTTCAGTCCAGGAAAACAAATACTGTATAAAAAAAAAATATGTGTTTTTATCCTGAGTCCTAACTTTACCAGTCTAAGGATTTAGATTGATGAAATCCTCTTCACATTTATCAATACCTAACCAGCTTTAATGCAATGCAATCCTGCAAGCCTGTTGGAATTTATCTATTTGAACACATGGAATACAAACTAAAAAATAAATATGTCCTGTTTTAGCTTGTTTGAGTTATCAGTACATGATTGTATGCATGGGTTCCTAAAATAAATGCATTGTCTGAAATTTATTGAAAATAAATACATTAAATTATTTTGTATTACTTATTTAAATTCCAGCTTTATTATTTTATATATATAGTACATCCCTCTACAAAAAATAAATAAAAGGTAGCTAATTGTCAAAATGTATTTTTGAGGCTAATTACTTTTCAGAATTACTCCTACAGTGCTAGTGAATTTACTAATAGTTGCAAAAGCTCCTCTGTAATACACTTACTAACAAATAATTACCACTTCTGATTTATTTCCTGAAGTAAGCAGTTTGAAAAGAAGCTACTTTCATATTGGAGCGAAGTTATTAAAATGTTGATAATATTCAATTTGCAATTTCTTCATGTTCTTGTTTATTTTTAGCCCTTTTTGTGTGATTTTACTTTCAAAGATGAATATTTCAGGTAATTGCTGGCTGTAAGAAATGTGAGGTGGCTTAAATTTAGAGTTACTTTGGTAACCTTTGTAAATTATAAATCTAGTGCAAAAATGTAAAGTAGATATAAGTATGACATTCTGAAAAGTTAATATGTCTGTCCTAACTTATACAATTTTGACATTTTGTTCTATAGTGTTCAACATATGGAATAATGTTATACTTTAATAGATGAGATTTTAATGGAGATGGGAAAATCAATTACATTTCATTTTTCTTCTACTTAGTAAAATGGTAAAAGGAAGTATTTTGAATTGTTTTAATTTTTTTATGTTTTCAAAGCTTTTGGTTGTTACGTGTACCTTTAGTTCTTTTGGGGTACTGGACCACATACATATATAAAAAGTGAGTACACCCCTCACATTTTTGTAAGTATTGTAAAACCGTGTAAATTTGGTGTGCCCTTAAAATAACTCAACACATATCTATCAATTTATAAACTGCTGGAAACAAAGTGAGTACACCCCTAAGGGAAAATGAAAAAAATGTGCCGATCAGCAATTTTCCCTCCATGGTATTGTAACGGCTAGATAGTGGATCCACTGGACCACCGCAAGTGATGGCAACAACCGCGCCAGGGAGCGGAGTCTAAGTAGGTCCCGATTTTCACCAGAGCCCGCCGCAAAACGGGATGGACTTGCTGCGGCGGGATTCTACCAGGTCGCTACCCCTGACGCGGCAGGCTTGCGGTGGCGGCCAAGGTGCAGCGAGGTACAGAATCGTAAACCAAGAGTCGTAGTCATGGGCAGGCAGGAAGGTCAGGGCAGGCGGCAGAGGTTCGGAGTCGAGAAATGTAGCAATAGGTCTGGTACACGGTAAGGCAAGAATACACTTAAAGAACGCTTTTTCTAGGGCACGAGGCAACATAGATCCAGCAAGGAATGGCTGTGGAGCGAAACCATAAATAGGGGAAGCGCCCGGCAATTAGCCAATTACCGGGGCGCTGGCCCTTTAAATTTACAAGAACGAGCGCGCGCGCGGCGTACGGAGCGGGCGCGCACGCCTCGGCCGGCAGAGGGCGCGGACGTGACAGGAACGAGGTCAGGTGAGTCTCCAGGGCGAGCAGACCCACAGCCCTTCCCGCGGCCAGCGGCGCCACCCGACCCCGGCAGGCACTGGGGGGAGGGGTGGGAGGCGGCCACGGGTGCGCCCACTTCCCGCGGGCTGAGGAACGGGACCGACCGCTACAGTACCCCTCCTTAGGTTCCCCCCCTTTCTGGGGTAAAGGGAATTCAAATCAGATCTTTTTTGGATATTGGACCCGGGTTTCCCCAGGACCTCCTGGGGGCCGAACCCTTCCAATCTACAAGAAAGAAGCTTACCCTGTGGTCTCTGTCCAAGATGTCCTTACCCCCCAAAAAATCAGGGGGACTTAGTACCGGGAGGAGCAGCGCTTTTAAAGGAAACCCGGTTTTTAAAGCCCAGAGGTTTTAGGGGGAGACAAAAAGGGCTTTGGGGAACCCGGATAGAGGGAGGTAGGCAGACTTGTAGGACCGGGTTCAGTTGCCAAAGTTCTGAAAGGCCCAGAAAAACGCGGGGACCCAAATTTAGTGGGGTTTTGGGGGTTATGTATTTGGAAGAGACCCACATTTTCCCCTGGGAGGAACGTTGGGGAAGATTCCTCCTCTTGTCACTTGGGTTTCTGGAGCTGAACCTGGAAAGTAAGGTGTTGGTTCTCGCCAAATGACCCCGATACCCCAAAAAACGGTTGTCCCGACAAAACCTCGGAGGCCGAAGCCAAGGGGAGGGGGGGGGGGGATGATGACCATAGCCCAAAAGAAAATGGGGGGAGTAAATCGGAGCCCCTTGTTTATGGAACGGGGCCCATGGAAGCGTTCGGCCCGTTGCCCTTTGGTGTCGGGAAAAAAGTCCCGTAGTTTTTCCCCCAAGATCTGTTTCCCTCCCCCTGCCCATTTGTTGGGGATGGTACGCGGTGGAAGTCTAGCTTGATTTGCAAGGGGAACTAGGGCACGCCAAAACGTAAGGACAAATTGGGGGCCCGATCGAGAGATGTGGGGGGTAACCCATGCAGGCGAAAAATGTGAGGGAAAAGAAGTGGCCCCCAATTGGGGAGCAGAAGGGAGCCCGGAAAACGGCAAAAGGGGACATTTGAGAATCGGCAAGTGCCACCCGTGACCGGTTTTTCCGATGAAGAGGAAGGTCCGTGATGACGTTAGCCTATGTGTGTCCATGGAGACCCGGGAACGGCAGAGGGACTAAGGGGCCCTGCGGGGCCTTGGCGTGGGACCTTGTTTGGGGACTGTGGTGCAGGAGGAACGAAGTCCTTTACTTTTGGAGCAGAGTTGGCCACCAATAGTGTGCGATTAAGGGCATAGGATTTCGTATCCCGGGGTGGCCGGCCCGAAGAGAACTATGCCCCAACCCCTTTAAATTTTCCTCCTGAGTGCGGGAGCACGTTGGTTTGCCCGGAGGAACGCTACGGGGTCCCAGGACCATTTAAAAACCCGCCGTTCAGGGCCAATGATGTGCTGGACCTGGTTCTTCTCCAGTAAAGTCAGAAAACACGGGAGAGGGCGTCCCGCCCCCGACATTTTTTTTGGCCCCGGGGGAATGGATCTTCAAATCAAAACGGAGGAAAAAAAAAGGGCCACCGGCCTGGCGAGGATTTAACGGGGCCCTTGGAGGTATTTGGGGATTCTTATGGTCTGTGAAGAGTCAAAAAGGTGTCAAGCTCCCCCCAAGATGTCGCCCCCTTTCCGGGCCAGTTTTATGGCCAACAGTCCGACTCCAATGGCATAATTTTGTTCTGCCCCGTGGAAAAGGGCTTAAAAAAAAAAAAAAGCATGTGACATTTTTGCCTTTAGGGCCCTTTGGGTCAGGAACCCCCCCCTCATCCACCTTAGGGTGAAGGGTTTTTTTTTCTCCGGAGCCCGGGCAGACCAAAAAAGGGTGAGGAAAAACGCTGTCTTCAGTTGGGGAATGCTTCCCCGGCAGCAGAGGCCCAACATTTCAGATTAGTGTTCTTTCGGGTAGAGCCACGATAGGGCCACCAGCGTAGAGAAAGAGGATGAATTCCTGGGGTAGTTGGGAATCCGGAAGCGTTGTATCGCCTGAAGGCCAAAAAGGGGCATGGGCCCCTGTGGATCGAGAGAGTTTCCTGGGTCCATCTGCGACCTCAAACGGAGCTATTACCCCAAAGGAAAGGAGGGTGGCCTGGTGGAACGACATTCTCCAGCTTGGATACAGTTGATTGTTCCGCAGACGTCAAGAAAACCCGGGTATTGTACCGAGAGTTGTATGTCAGGGAAAAAAAAAAGGATTCGTCCAGGTTTACTATGATGCGGTGTCAGCAAGTCCCTAAATACGTCATTGATGAACTCTGAAATAGGCTGGGGCGTTGCATGGCCCAAAAGGGCATCTGAGATATCGAAATGCCCCGTCAAATGTTGAAAGGGGTTTTTCCCCTGTCCCCCCCCTTCGAATTCTGATGAGGTTTAGGCTACGTAGGTCAATTGGTAAAAACCCCTTGACTCCCCGGAGACGATCAAAGACCTCAGAAATCAGGGGTGAGGGTAGGATTCTTCACCGTGATCTTGTTTAGCCCTCTGTAATCAATAAACGGACGAAGAGAACCGTCCTTTTTTTTGGGGAAAAGGGAAGAATCCAGCCCCAGTTGGAGAGGGGACTTGCATAAAAAAACCTTTCATTAAATTCTCCTGAATGAGGCCGAGTTGGGCCCCTGGTTTGGGCACAGACGAGGGTAGCCCCCCCTCCCTGGGGGGCTGGTTCCAGGGAGGGGTCTATGGGGGGGTCTCGGCCAATGGAGCGGTGCTTCTCAGCCTGTTTCTCCGGGGGAATACATCTCCAAAATCCTGGTCCTCTGGGGAGACCTTGTAGAGGTTGCGGATGATGGGGGGGGGATGGACTCGGGCGTGGTGCCAAAAACGAGGTCGGGGACTCCAATCCCCAACGCAGGATTTCGCCTGTCTTCCAATCGCGGGGGGTGACTTTGCAGCCGGGGTTTCCCCCAACAGGATCGCCTAAGAAGCGGGGGGGCGGGGACATGAAAGGAGATCTTTCCCTGTGTAGGACCCCTCACGGAGGGGGCACTGGCCGGGTTTTGAACTGAATGGGTCGCTAAAAAGCTCCCTACTGACGGAAAGATAAGAACGGTTCTCCTCGGATCACTGGCAAATGATAGCGAACAACAGGGAGGCAAATGAAGTTCCAGGGGCAGAAACCAGAAAGAGATAGGCCAGCTCCCTCGTTTTTTCCCCCTGGAACATCAGTCGTGGAGAGGGAAAAACTGGAACCCAGGGACGCCTCTCCCCGGCACCTAGGTGCAAGCCGGTTTCCCAAATGGAGGGGGCTGCGGACAACTCTGGAAATGGTCCGGACTGGTCAGTAGGGCATGGTTCCCATCCCCGGGGGGGGACAGCTCTAAAAAAAAAAACCCACAAATGTGCCCAGCCACCTTATGGGGTTCTTCGGTGGAAACCTGTGGAGGGGGGGGCGGAGATTTCTGGACACAGGCGCCGACGAGGAGCGGCGAGGTTGTGCTGAGCACGCTCCTGGCGGGGAGCTTCTGCTGTCTTCCCTGAAATGCAGTCTATGCGAGGGCCCCGTTTGGATAAGTTTGTCAAAGGTGGGAGATCTCTAGCGCAATGCGTCCTTTACTCTGCTTGCAGGCCCTTCTTGAAAGTGGGCAGGGGGCGGGGTCATTCCATGAAGCTCGGAGGTAGGGTGCGGAATTGGGACGATTTTCTCCTACGGGGAGTCCCCTGGCGTAGGGTTTAATAGCGCCGTTTTCGCAGAAGATGTTCAGCAGGTTATCGAAAACACTGGGGAAATTCAGTGAGGAAAAAAGTGGTCTGCGGTCACAGGGTATTTTTTGGGCCCAAAGAGGTGTCGCCAGGCCAGGGCCTCCGGATGCAGGCCTTTTGATTTCAGTGGGAAAACTGGTCGGCCATCAGTCCACGGCAAAGGAGCATGCGGTGATAAATCCTCTGCAAAATTCGATACCCCTCGAATTGGAAAGGGGGGGAAGGCGAAGCTTCGGGCCACGGTTGCCGCGGGATGGCCCCCGGGGTGTTGGGAATCACCGGCAAAGAGGCGGGTGTGCTGCCGGGGGGGAGTTGACGCACATGGGGACGCTGACCCAAATTTTTGTGCTTGTTGCGTGATCTGCTGTGACTGTTTGGGAACAATGGTGTAAGATCCGCAAAACTTTGCATGGACTTGGCGGGATCCTGGTGGAATTTAAATGTAACGGTAGGTAGGGATCCATGGAACGTGCAAGCGTTTGGGAACAACCGCCCAGGGGCGGAATCTAAATAGGTCCCCCTTTTCACCCGAGCCCGCCGCAAAGCGGGATGGACTTGCTGCGGGGGGATTTACAGGGCGTACCCCCGACGCGGCAGGCTTGCGGTGGCGGTAGGTGCAGGAGGTAAAGAATCGTAAACCAAGAATCGTTTTTCGTGGGCAGGCAGGAAGGGCGGGCAGGCAATAGGGTTCGAGTCGGAAAAGTAGAAGAGGTCTGGTACATGGTAAGGCAAGAAAAAAAACCCTTTAAAAAAGCTTTTTTTTGGGACGAGGCAAAATAGTCCAGAAAGGAAAGGACTGTGGAGCGGAAACCTAAATGGGGGAAACGCCCGGCAATTAGCCAATTCCAGGGCTGGCCCTTTAAATTTAAAGAACGAGCGCGTGGCGCCGACGGAGCGGGGGCCGCAGCCTCGGCCGCGAGGGCGGGGACGTGACAGGAACGAGGTCAGGTGAGTTTCCAGGGCGAGCGGCCCACAGCCCGCCCCGCGGCTAGCGGCACCCCCCGACCCGGGCAGGCCCCCGGGGGGGGGGGGGGGGGGCCCACGGGTGCGCCCGGGGCCCCGCGGGCCGAGGAGGGGACCACCAGCTACGGGCATCTTGGACTTGTTGGTTGCAAGGTTCGATGTAAATGGAAACCCGGGTTTTAAATTTTGGTGATATTGCTTTCACACTCTTCATTTTGGGTACTGAAATTCACTTTCTAGTGTCATATCCAGATTTTATTTTTCAAATTGTTTGAGATTGTATGGTGTGCCAGCATTGTGCAGGGTTTTAAAAGGAGGGGCGTCAGTTTTTCCTGTTAAGACCTTATCCGCACTTGATCAAATTGGTCTGCAGGTACGTCCCAGGAAGAACCCTTTCCCCCAAAGTGATCAAAAGAAAGCCACAAGCAGTTTGCTAGGACAAGCAAAAAAAAAATACAAAAAGTTATAGGAACCATGTCGGGGTCTGATGGACCAAGATAAATTATTGGGTTTCATAGGGTGTCAACCAGGTGAGGAGTGCAAAAACAAGGTCTCTTGTTAAACCCAAGCATGCTGAGGGGGAGTGCCATCAGTCTGTGGCTGTGAGGAGTAAGTTTTATTGAGGGAACCATGAACGCCAACATGTACTGTGACAATTTAAAACAGAAACATATCTCCTTCTTTCAGAAATGGGGTTTCAGGGCAATTTCCAGTGATAACAACTCAAAATGACCCCTGCCTTTTTAAAAGGGAAAAGAGGGGAAATGTGTGGGTGGCCCCAAACTGTGTCTCAAACCCAAACCTATTGAGCATCCCAAAAGGTGGGGGAGGAGTGCAAGTTTGGTAAACTCAATTACATATTTGGAAACCAGAAAATTTTAATTCATTACTTTAAAAAAACACATATGCTGTTTTTCTCAATCTTTAAAGAAAAAGAATAAACCTTACCTATTTTTAGGTCAATTAAGTTACCAAAATTATTTTATTTGCTAAATGCCAGAATAAGAGAGAAGGGAAATTTTTTTAAGGCATTTTTATTGCTTTCGCAAAGTAAAAAATTTAATACACTTGGATTACTATTAGTGATGAGCGATTACTGACTTTCATTGGGTTTTATTCGATATGTAATTTATCCGATTTCCCTGTTGATAATTAGTGTTTTGGCGATTATTTTTGACAAAAATTGAAATCGGCCAGTTTTTTGTTGACGAAATTTTTAGTCATGGATATTTTGGTTAAAAACTGTGCATCATCTATTTAAAATACACCCTTTTCGGCGCTTCCCGTCATTTTGGCGGCCAGAAAATCGTTTCAGAATAGGCAGGGTGAGTGTGTGTGCGCGTCATGATGGGTGTGTATGGGTTTGGGTTGGGGAAAAATACTGACCTGTTTTTCATAGAAAAGCGTTTCCCGTTCATGATCAGTGTCTCTCAGGGGTTCATAGCGGAGGGGTGCGCCCTGCCTGTGCCAAACGCTGCAAAATTATTTATTTTTAAAGAGAAAACTCTACTGTTGGCTGTGATCCCAACAACTTAGTTAGATTAGAGATTGGAAGATTTTATGTAGTTAGGTAGGAATTTTAAGGAGCTCTACCGTGAGTCACGGGCGGGGCGGGGGGGGGGGGGCCCCCGGGGGCGAACACGACAAGCTTATAAAGAATACTGGATAAAGTTCACCAAGATTGTGTAGACATTGACTGCAATGCTTTATTAGTAACAGTTT